>CAWUPB010000787.1:0-154968 GCA_963924115.1 Dovyalis caffra | reverse complement strand
ATACGTAAATAATTTACACTCTTATATGACTATGGACATCTAAAAATAATAATCAAAGAATAGGCACTGAAATAGAAAAAAAATAATTAAACTTTAAGAACCAAAAATTCAATTTTCTCAAAGAAAGTATTATCTTGAGATTGCAAAATTAGTTCAACAATTTTCATTTGGTTGCCTTACGTATCATGCTTGTGTCGTTTTTTACTTATTATAAGAAATTTTTTAGTACACTATATCGGTTAAAAATTAATTTTTAAAAATTATAAAGTCTTTTAATTATCTACATAAATTTAACATTGTGTCATTTAGCCCAAATTGTAAACCCTTTTAGCAGGCTCATTTACTTTTTTGAGTAATTTTTTTTATTATTTGATTTTGTGCTTAAATTTTCAAAAAATCATAATTGTTATTTTAGCTTTCCATAATCTAATGAGAAAGAAATATTAATGATTTATTTTTATATTTTAGACTTAAAAATATATTTTAAATTATATTACTCTTATTATTTTAAATTTATTCCTTCAATTTGTCATTTCTTATAGAAATTCTCATCCATTTAATTTTTCCTTTTTACTTTTTATTAAATTTTATTTATTTATAAATATGGTTTATTTTTTTCAATGTATGGATTTTGGAATAAATTTTTATGAATGATTATTATATTTTATTAAATAAATAGATAAATATATATAGTCTATACAATGGATTCATATAATTTAAAATGAGACTATCATGATTCTAAACATATAGGTTGATCTAAAAGCTAAAAGTGTATTGCAAAAAAATAAATAAATAAAATAAAATAAAATTCTCGAGTTTTGGGAAAAAATTAATTGATAAATGAAAATAATAAGTGAAAAAAAGAAGAAGAAAGTGGTTGTTATACGTGAGAGGTCTACAACAGAGACCAAGCATATATAATCTAGGAATAAAAATATCTATTAAGAAGAAAAAAAAAGAAAAAAAAAAGAAACGAATCCATGCATGTGTTTTATTTATTTCTTCTTCATATAAACATCATTTATTGAAATCAATTTCTCTAAAATAAAATAATTAAAATTAGGTTTTAAAAAAAAGCATGATGGTACCATACTTTTCAAATAGAGTTTGTTTTTGCTAATATTATTGATTATTTTTTAATATGTATATATAAAGCTAATTAGTGTACATATTTTCAAAAATTAACATTCTCTTCAATATTAGATAAAAATAAATTTTGATTTTAAATTTTATGAAATATTTTTTACATTATTTGTTACTTTATTTTTTGATGCAATCTTATGAGAAAAAAATATTATAATTATTCATATGTATTTTCTTTTTTATTTTTTACAATTAATTGAAATTTACTTTTTAGATTATGACAAATTTTTATTTACGAATCCATGCCCAAAGAAAAACAAGTCATGATTTTTTTTGAAGAAAGAAATCTATTAAAAAGAATATAAAAAAAATTTAATTAAGTACAGAATTTTTATGAAAAACCATAAAGTTAGGTGAAAAAAAAATTGCCTTTAATTTTGAAATATTTTATTGGAGTCGTGCGTGAGATGGTCAATTCATAATGAAATATAATTGGCTTAAAACAGCTCAGTAGTAACGTAAACTGTAGACATCTTTGATCATGGTTCTCTTTCAATTCTATGAATGTTCACTTCTCACAAGAGTTGTGAATATGACAATTATGGGCGATCTATAACTCCTTTCATGTGGCATGAGCTTTAACCGACTTAGTAAAAATTTAGCTTCCAAGAAGCTTCGTTGGTCTTTACGTGGCAAACTCTATCCTGCCTTACCGTACTCTCCTAATTAAAGTTTTAATCCGTAGAAAATTAGGATTAAAAGTGCCTGTGTATCCATATATAAAGACAGCCGATTTCTTTTTGGCATTATAACCAGTGTAGCTCTTTCTTTCTCTCTATCGTGCGATAAGATTTTCCTTTTCTTTCCCTTGTCTAGAAAATCTCAGCCGCTTTATATTACCTCTTCAAGATGAAAAAGATTCAAGAAAGCCTTCGATCTCTAGCAGCAAAGCTAAGGTTCGAGAAGAAGAAGAAGGCTGGTTGCGAGAAGCTAGTAGCCACACCAAGCAGGCACTTCCCAGTGTATGTAAGCGATCAAGAACTTGCTGATGGAAAGCTAAAACGTTATGATGTTCCAGTTGCATGCACATCTTCGATAATTTTTCAAGCTTTGCTGCGTCAGTTCGAGGATATCCTGCTGGTGGACGAAGGGCCAATCACATTATCTTGCTCAAAACAGATGTTTGAGTCGGTCCTCAAACTTTCTGTGGATGGATTAAGAATGTCAAAGGCTCATGATTCATGAAGAAGTTGAGAGTTTTCACCACTAGCATTTTAGGTCGTAGATTTTTTTTTTTTTAAAATAAATTTTATGGGTTTGTTTTTCATGCTAGGGTTACTTGGTTTGTCAGCTATTCATGGCTAATATAAATATTAGCATAAATTGGATGTAATTTTTTTTTAAATTTGCTGATCAATAACATATTCTATTTTTAATGATTCATGAGAAAATAAGATTAGGGTTTACAGTAACATCAATTTAAGAGATTGTTTCTATTCAAATTGAATGTTTAATTTAGCTTAGCACAAAATTTCTTTTCGGAATCAATGAGTTGGGAATCCCATTGTGAGAGTTGCCATCCAGTAACAGGACCGGCAAGTGATGTGGCATCTGGGTTCTCAAATGCTGGGTTCAAATTGAGGAAAACATCATCTATGTTGAAAACTATTGATTATTCAGATTGAGAAACGACATGCTCAGAATCATCCGAAGCCTTTGTGATCACTTCAAGCAAAGACATGATGAATAAATATAATAAACGAAGCTCAAAATCTATGGGAAAAAAAGTAAGTAAACTTAGAAACTAATCCGATAAAATCAACAATTGAAACGAAAAAAAAAAAAAGTAGAAGAAGAAAAACAATGCTTGAATCTAAAATTGATTGAACCAAACAATCTGTATATCATAACATCAAGAGAAAAAACAATAAAGACATTACTGATGAGAAAAGAGAAGCAAAGCCATTAACCCAATTATCAAAAACGAAAATCTAAACTGAACCAAATTAAAATTCGGTTTTTTCAGTTAAAAAACTGATATTTTGGTTTGGGTTTAAACTGTTTTTATTTTACCAAATTCTTAATGGGCTTTGGGCCTATGGTCCATGGCTTTTCATTTTTTTTAGCGTGTGGTCTGGGGCATTACCCATCTTACCAACTTTCCTTGTGGCCTAGCCTGTAAAAAAAACAAAAAAAAAATCAAGAACTTATAACCCAAATTTCCAAATATTTGGTCTAAATCTTTTATGCCCATTTACACAGATGAAGGATGGGTAAAAAAATCTTTTACGCCTTTTATCCCTTGCGGCCTTGCCTGGTTAAGTTCATTACCTTTATGGTTGCATAATAGCGTCTCTCATTTGCAAGGCAGGGAACAAATTACATATGCAACTATAAGCACGTTTTAAGAAATTTTACTTTTATCTAACATGATGCTCTTCTCTTCTGAAATGCTTATTCTTTTGTCGGATAGCATATTATCGTGAACAAGAAAAAGTAGAAAAATACATAGTAATTATATATCTTCTTCATTTTTAAAAGAACATCAAGAAGATCGATCCTCCACTTCATTTTTATCAATCTCCTTCTCTGTCTTGCTGGCTTCCGGCCCATTTATCATGTTTTCCAGTAACTTATCTGCCTTTTCATTAGCCCACTTGACCTTAAACCTCGGCCAACTAAACATGTGAAGCAACTTGTCGGAAGGGAACATATCCACTACATTGAGACCGGACCCTGCTCGTGTCAATTCAGTGATAATGGTTAAGAATTCTTCAGGTTTTCGCATCTCCTTCCAATGCTTGCCCTTGACATTATGCCATTTGTTACAGAAAGCAACATCTTACTGATCAGGTTGATGGGCGATCCCTCTTTGGAAGAAATGGATCTAATGAGATTTGACACCTCTTCTTCCCTGATTGATCTGAATGTTCGCACACGTTTTGGACTAAGAACCTCTATCATGCAAAGTTTTTGTAACTGTTTCCAATAGTCTCCGTCAGGTGCAAATACAAGGTCTTGATAGTTGTAAAGCATGATTCTTCCAACTAGGAAAGGTCTTTCATAAAAATTCATCTCTTGGCTTTTTATCACTTCTTTTGCCATTTCCAGTGATGATATAACAACAACGGATAGTTCACCGAAATGAAGTTGCATGACATGCCCATCATTTTTCGGCTAAGCTTTTGAGGCGATAATGGGTTAAATAGCCAACCAAATGGTGAATGTTTCCAATGATGGATAACTTCCTTGGTCCAGGAGGAGGATTTGGACATGAGTTGCGATTTCTTTTCGATTTTTTACAAATTTGAAGTACAATAAAGGTGAAGAGGAGGAATGTTAAAAGCACACTGAAGGAGGGAAATTACCAATTCATAATCAAAAGTAAAGGATTAGTAGAGACTGATAAGTGATAGAGAGCCTTTAAAGAGAGAAGGCCCGAGATAGATCTTATATAAGATGATCGATTCAATATTTATTTCTTAAAAATAGATGATCAATATTAATCCACTTACTTGGTCTCGTCAATTCTGTACGTATAGAGTAGCATCATCTTGTATGCACTTATTATGTCAGCTCTGTTCAATAAAAATATCAAGTGGATACGGATTGCCTTACAAAAACTATGAATGTCCATCCAAAATTCATCTTTTTCAATGCTCAATTTCCAGATAACAATGATTCATAAATTAAAAGCAAATTGAGAAACTGATTTTCAGTTGGATAAGTAAAAAACAGAAAAAACAATCAATACCAAGATATCAATCCAAGTTGGCCTCTATAATTGTAGTCATCTCTACATCATCCACCTTTCTTATCAATAGCAGTAACAACCATTTCACTCTGATCTGTTTATAAATTTGCTTGCTTTTAGAAAATATGACCAACATCCATCCAATTCAGAGGTAGGTATTCTCAAATCTGTTCATACACTATCACTAATTTCATAAATTTAATCTCACAAATAAATTATAAGAAAGCCTAAAAGAATTGAAGTGTTTACTATTTATTGACGATTAATCCACATTCATGTTACTATTTATTTACTTTTCACTCACACTCATAAGCACTATTCAAATCATACTATTGTGATCTTCGATTTTTGTTTAGGCATTTAATATTGCATTTTTGTGATTTTTTTAGTTTTTGTCCAAGCATTTGATATGTAATTTTTAACAAATATTGTACTTTGGTCTTTAATTTTTTAAAAACTGTTTTTTTTTCAATTCTTAGTTTTATTTATATCATAATTTGGTTCTTCGATATAAAAAGAAATGAAAAAAGAGAAAGGAAGAGAAATCCTCAATGAGATCTATTCGGCAATTTTTACTATCGATCTTGGCTTTGATTTGTTCCTCGTGAATGAGGGAGTTTGTTTATGGTGGTTTCAAGTCATAAAATGATTAGAGGAAAGAAATCGAGACTCCAAAATATTTTTGAATTTGATTTGGATTTTTGAGTTTTTGAGATGCATTAAAATGAGTTTTAAGATTCTAAACAAAATTTTTAAGCTAATTTAAGTTATTTGAGGTGTTTTGGGACAAGAAAGGTGTTGAAATTGATTTCAGAAGGCTGAAATATGATGCCTTGTTTTTTCAACAAGATATCCAGCAATTATAGTTTCATTAAAAATTATAGACGGCTGACGCGTCGTCTCCTACGCAATGTGAAAGCAACGCGTCGTCTGCCATTTCACTTTATTTTTTTTACTTTAAGGGTTAGCCTATGTCTGTCTAGCCTTTACGCGTATGGACCTGGTCCTTCAAGCTCAATGGTGCAAGCTTGGCACGCGTATGCCCATTTGCTTTTGTGGGTATTTCTTTTTTATTATTTGATTTTGTGCTTAAATTTTGGAAAACTTATAATTATTTTTTTAGTTTTTCACTTCTAGCAAGTAAGAAAAATTAATGTCATGCTTTTTTATATTTTAAACTTAAAAATATATTTTAAATTATATTACTCTTATTATTTTAAATTTATCCATTCAATCTGTTATTTTTTATGAAAATTCTTTTCCATTTATTTTTTTCTTTTCATTGTTTTATTAATTTTTTTATTTGCAAATAAAATTTAGTTTTCTCAATGTCTAAATTTGTAATAATATATTTTATGAACATGATTATTTTTTATTAAATAAATAAATAAATATAGTTCATATGATGGATTCTTATAATTTAAAATGATACTAGCATGATTCTAAACATATATGCCTGATATAAAAGTTGGAAGCGTATTGAAGAAAATTTTTGGGAGTTTTTGAAATAAAAAAATATTTTAAAAATAATCAATTGATAATTAAAAGTAAGAAGTGAAAAAAAAAAAAGTGAATGTTATATGAGCAACACCTATGCATAGAGACCAAGCATATATGATCTAGAAATAAAAATATTTGTTAAGAAAAAAAAAGAAGGGAATTCACATATTTTTTACTTCTTCTTTATATAATCAAAATTTATTGAAATCAATTTCTCTGAAATAAAATAATTAAAATTAAGTTTTTTTAAAAAACTAATGGTGCCATACTTTTCAAATAGATTTTTTATGCTAATATTATTGATTATTTTTGAAATATATAAAGCTAATGTACATATTTTCAAAAATTAATCTTCTCTTCAATATTAAATAATGATAAAATTTTATGTTAAATTTTATAAAATATTTTTTTACATTAATTTTTACTTTATTTTTTCGATAAAATATTATGAAAAAATATTATAATTTTATATATGTTTTTTTTTAATTTGCAATTAATTGAAACTTTCTCTTTAGATTATTACAAATTTTTATTTAAAAATTCAAGTATAAAAAAATAAATCTTTTTTGAAGAAAGAAATCTATTAAAAAGAATATAAATAAGAATTAATTAAGTATAGAATTTTGATTAAAAATCATAACGTTAGGTGATAAAAAATATTTGTCTTTAATTTCTACATATTTTATTGGACTTAGGCTTGGTCAATTCATAATGGAATGTAATTGGCTTAAAACAACTCACTAGTAATGTAAATTATATACATCTTTGATCATGATTCTCTTTCAATTCTACGAATGTTCACTTTCCCAAGAGTTGTGAATATAACAATATTGGTTGATCTATAACTCCTTTCGTGTGGCATGAGCTTTAGCCGACTTGGTAAAAATTTAGCTTCCAAGATGCTTCCTTGGTCTTTAAGTGGCAAAATGCATCCTGCCTTACCATATACTCTCCTAATTGAAGTCTTAATCCGTAGAAAATTAGGATTAAAAGTGCATCTATATATAAAGACAGTCGATTTTTTTTTGGCATTATAACCAGTCCAGCTCTTTCTTTCCCTCTATCGTGCGATAAGATTTTCCTCTTCTTTCCCTTGTCTAGCAAATCTCGGGCGTTTTTATACTACCTCCTCAAGATGAAAAAGATTCAAGAAAGCCTTCGATCTCTAGCAGCAAAGCTAAGGTTGGAGAAGAAGAAGAAGGCTGGTTACGAGAAGCAAGTAGCGACTCGAAGCAGGCACTTCCCAGTGTATGTTAGTGATCAAGAACCTAATGGAAAGATAAAACTTTATCATGTTCCAGTTGCATGCACATCTTCGATAATTTTTCAAGCTTTGCTGCGTCAGTTCGAGGATATCCTGTTGGTGGACGAAAGGCCAATCACTTTATCTTGCTCAGAACAGATGTTTGAGTCGGTCCTCAAACTTTCTGTGGATGGGTTAAGAATATCAGAGGTTCATGATTCATGAAGAAGTTGAGAGTTTTCACCACTAGCATTGCAAGTCGTAGCATTTTTTGTTAATAAATTTGATGGGTTTGTTTTTCTTGCTAGGTTTACTTGGTTGGTCAGTTATTCATGGCTAATATAAATATTAGCATAAACTAGACGTAAATTTTTTCAATTTGCTAATCAATAACACATTCTATTTTCAATGATTCATGATAAAATAAGATCACAGTTTACACTAACATCAATTTAAGAGATTGTTTCCATTAAAATTGAAGGTTTATTTGTTTTTATTTTTTTCCTCAAGGATGAGATTATGTAAAATATTTCATCAAAATTGTTTCTCTAGAGTGTTATTTTCCAATACATCTTAATTAATTGGAATGTTGAAACATCAAACAAAAGCGGTTCCGGATCATGATTGTCCAATTACGAACCAAGAAACTCATTATGCTTTTTGGAGAATATACTCCACATTAAATAGATAAACAAAATGTCAATATTAATCTTGTACGTCTTTTTATTATCAGCCTTCTCCTGTTAGGGTCCATCACCATGGGTTCTGGCTACTCTTCTTCTTCATTCAATCCAATCTTGTTCAACGTCAACATCTTCGAGTTTGTCATTGAAAAACTTGACATGACAAACTAGTTAACCCGGTCGTATCTCTTTAAAACCATTTTTGATATTTATGATCTCAAATATCATTTTCCTCTCAATCCTTCGGCCCCCCTGCCATGATTATTATTATTGATGGAAAATATGAGGAGTCGAACCTTGCTCTCCAAACATAGGTCAAAATTGACCACTTAATCCTATGTTAGATTAATGCCATGGTAAAGAGAGAAATTCTTCCTCTTCTCTATTGATCTAGCACGGCTTCTAATGCTTGGATTGCACTCGAAGGTCACTTTCTTGATAAGTTAACAACCCGCGAGTTGCATCTTAAGTTTGTCATGAACTAACTTATCAAAGGTAATCTCTCTGTTGATGCTTATTACCAATGCTTCATAGAGCTCGATGATGCCTTTGTAGTAATTCAATAATCGCTTTTTGAACGTGAGCAAGTTAACGGATCTTGCAAGGATTGCCTACAACCTATGAATCTATCATTATTGTTGCATCACATCAAAAACTAGCTCCAACTTTTACGAGTTATGGACCATACTTCTCAATCATGAAGCTTACCTTAATAATGTCAATTTTATCTCTCCTTTTACTCAAACCCAGATGGCGTTAATCTCTTCTCAAACTCTGTCGAGCTCTTCCTTCACCACTGCAATTCAATTGAACAGCCCACAATAGTTTTGCTTTAACAACTTTTAGTATGGGCGTGATCATCACAGTAGAGGCTATGACAGTTGTGGTCGTGGATGTGGCTCATACCAATATCACTCATCTCTTGGCTATTATAATTCTACTCCATATCAATCTGGTTGTGGACGTGGAATCTTAGGAGTTGCACCACTTTTTCCATCCCCATCCTCAGGTGCTCAATCCTTTAATGGTAATTTTTTTTCATTATAGTACTTATGATCATACTATTACAGATTGTCCAAATAAAACATTCACGGACTCTGCTAGGCATTTTGCTAGACTCTCCCTTGATGAACCCTCCTACATGGACACTAGTGATACTTGTCATATGAGTAATTCTGATGGTAAGATCTTATCTCTATCTCTATACAATGGTTCTGATTATGCTGTGGTTGACAATGGTTCTGCCTTACTCATAAAAGCCACTCATAAACTCAAACTCCATATAGCTAATTATTCATTTAATCTTTCTAAAATTCTATTTGTTCCTACACTTCAAAAGAACCTTATTTATATTCATCAATTTACTCATGAGAATCATTATTATTTTGAATTTCACTTTTGGGTTTTTTGATAAAAGATAATAATACGAGGATTACTCTCCTACGCTACCCTAATGATGATCCGTTGTATCCCTTACTTCCTTCATCTAGTGTCATGTAGTCTTCGTAGGCCTTCGTCACCATAACAACTTTATTTGATGTGTGGAATGCGCATCTCAATCATCCCAATTATAAAGTTATCAAGCATCTCTCGTCTTGCATTCTAATTGCATCAAATAAGAGCACATCCAAATTTTATTGCTCGTCATGTCTTGTTTCTAAAGCATGTAATCTCCTTTTTTAAAACAATAGTTTCTTTACTTAAAATTTTTTAGAAATAATTCATTGTAATATTTGGAGCTCTCATTTTGCTTTCGTCATTGGTTTTAAATATTATATTTTATTCATTGACAATTTCTCACGTTTTTTGTTGGTTATATCCTATGCATCGAAAATCTGATTCCTTGACTTGTTTTGCAACATTTAAATTGCAAGTTGAAAATTTTTGTTCACTAAAATTAAGATTTTTAGGTCGAACAATGGTGGCGAATTTATTAGAAATGCTTTTACTCAATTTTTAATTGATAAAGGTATCCACTTTCAAACTTCATGCCCCCATATTCCCAAGCAAAATAAAGTTGTGGAGCGCAAATATCAACATATTAGTGAATTGAACAATTTATTGTTTCATTTGAATTTGAAAAAAATCGATGTTAGGTTTGTTGCATCACTAATTTGATTCCCTGCTAGCATGGAATTCTTTGAACAATGATCCTCACTACAACAATTGAGGAAATTTTGCTAGAATATGTAATGGAAAGGAGAGAAAAACGAGTAAGAAGAAAATTCTAAATTCTAAATGGAATTAATGAGAATTAAGCTATAAATAAGGGGTGAGAGGAAGTGAGAAAAGGAAGGAGATTTTTCTAGTTGAGAGAGAGTGAAAATCAAGAAAGAATTCAAGTTTTTCTTGAATTTTTCAGTTGTTTTTTTCTTGATTTTTATGGGTAGCATTCATAGTGTTTTCCATTTTTGGATTTGAGTTCATCCACTATTGGGTTCTTTAATTCACTATTTTTTGTTTTTACGGGTTTTTATTTTGATTCTCACAAGTTTCTTAATTTAATTTTCTAGTTTTTGAGACTTAATTTTGATTTTTTAGGTTTTCTCTCCTTAGAATTTCTAGGTAGGAGTTGGTTGTCTTTAGTTTTTCTAGGTTGTGTTCTTCGTTTTTCAGGGTTATATTCTTCTTCTTCGAGTTTTGATCTCCTGCTTTTGAGTTGTGAATACGCACACTCTACCTTCAATCATCCGGTAAGGGAATCCAACACAACAATACAAGTCAATTAATCTATTCCATTTCATCCAACATCGTTCGAGTAATCAAAATTTTCACTCTTTATCTTTTGTTATTATCTATATCACATTTTTCATCCACACAAAACGAAGAGAACAATCACCAAGTCATTGCTCTTAACAATACTTCTTCCCCTAATCCTTATTAAGATGTTGTCAATGATAGATTTGATTGATCGATAATTAATTTAAGAATTTTAGTTGAGAGAGAGAGAGAGTCATAATGGGTAGAATGTACTGTTTGAACTTTTTTTTTAAAAAAAAAAGAATAAAAGGAATTGGATTTTTTTGTGGACTTAAAGTCCAACCAAAGAGAAAAAGAGGAATGTGGGTTAGGCCAAGCTCAACTCACACTTGAATAAGGGTCAAGGTCGAAACAAGCCCAACCTTGGAAAAAAAAAAAGCCAAAACCATTCCGAACTTCACCCAAAATATATATACATACAAAGTTAAATGAAGCTGGAACTAGTCCGGTTAAGGGGAAAAAAATAAAAAAGGAAGAATGAAAAAGGAAAAAAAAAGGTAAAAAGGAATAAGGCATAGGCTAATGGGCCTAGCCCGATAGATTAGGGCCTAATAAGAGTTCCTTTTTTTTAATGCTTTGATTTTTTTTTCCTTAGATAATTTGAATCTGAATATTTTTTTATCTATGTATTTTTATTTTCTACATTAATTTAGATTTAAATTTTTAGATGCTTTGAAATTTATTTAGTTAACTTTAAATTTTTAGAATTTATTATAATAATTAGTTTAGATAACTATTTGATAAATGAATTATCGATTCTTCTAATTTTTAGGGATTGATGACAATTTTTTTATCAACAAATAATAAATATAAAAACAATAAATAAAAATAACAACAAAAAAATAACAAAAAATAAATTAATTAAAACTAAAATTCTTAACGAAATATCATATCCGATAAGGATTGTTGTTGACAAAAAAAATAATAAAAATTTAAAATTCTTGATGAAGTCTTCTATCTAATAGGGGTTGTCATTGACCAAAAAAATAATGAAAAAATTCTTAACGAAGCCTCCTATCCGATAGAGACTGTTGTTGCCTAAAAAGTAACAAAAACTAAAAATCTTAACAAAGTATCCTATCCGATAGGGATTGTTGTTAACAAAAATAAATAAAAATTAATCGAATTCTTAATAAAATCTTCTATTTGATGGGGATCTGTTGGTAACAAAAATAAATCAAAATTAATCAAAATTCTTAACAAAGTCTCATATCTAATAAGAATCGTTATTAGCAAAAAAAATCATCATTTGATAATCAAGATGTTCTCCGACACATCCATAGTGTCAAGATTTAAAGTGGATTCAATATTTGAATTGACATGTGTAACCCTCGTAAAATCCATAATCGTATAAATGTACGTATTGAGATATTTATATTCGTACGTATATACATATATAGTATATCGATTTCGTACGTGAAAATGCAGTAACCGAGTCAACATATGTACTAGAATATATGGTATGTACATATTTGTTGAGAGTAACGGGTGTACGTCAATATTTATATATAAAAAAAACATTGGGTAAATTAGTTAGAAAATTTCTTTTATATGGAATAAGTATAAATTAAAAAAAAAGAGAGAGAAAGTGCTAATTGTCGAAATTTCGGGAGGAATTCTGAAAATGTAGTTAATTTAATTACCCTCATTTAATCACATTTTGGCCCCTACTTTCTACAAATTTTCATTGACCATCACCTCTTCTTCATTGAAATTTAAACCCATCATTTCATTAATTTCAGCCACATTTATCTTGCATTTCACCACAAGCTTTTGACACTTGTAATGAACATTGAATGGATGAGATTAGGTGAGATATTTAAGTAAGCAAAAATGAGATAAGGATGCATTTTTGGTGCATCCCGTAGCTGCCTTAAAACCAAGAAAGAAAGAGTCAAAGAGAGGGGAGAAAGAGGAAAAAAGGGAAGGAAAAAGAAGGGGAAACTAAAAGGAAGCAAAAGAGATTTTAGGAAAGTTAATCCAATGTAAGTAGGTTTCATTTTTTTCTTGCTTTGTTTATGCTTTCCATGTTTATTTTATGATTTATTTAATTCATGTCAAATGTGATTATGGTATTTGTGATGATTTTAAACACTTGATATTTGATGATGGATGGTTAAGCATGTGTGTTGAGAAATGTGCTTTAAGAGAAGATTTTCTGATTTTAGGGGTGGAAAAACCAGAACTTGGTGTGATTTATTTCGACATCTTAGAGTGATTTTTAGAAAACATGCAAAGAATGAAGGTTGTTGATATATGTGTCTACTATATTCCTTTAACATGTCGTGACTTTTAGAGATATATATACGGAGTTATAACTGAATTGGTATGGATCGTTCGGATGGAACCTCTATTGGAAAAATATTTCATTCTGAAAGTTGTGCGATTTATTTCGGGATCATAGAGTGGTTTTTGGGCAGAAATCAAAGAAGGAAAGTTGTTCATCTATGTGTCTACTATATGTATCTAAACTTTCATGATTTTTAGATCTGTACGTAAAGATTTATGACTAATTTGGTACGGGTCGTTGAATGGACCAGCTACTGGAAAAGTTTATTTAGTTCCGATACTTGTGTGAATTATTTAAGGATTTTAGAATGATTTTTGGAGGAAACTTAAAGAATGAAAGTTGTTGATATATATATTTCTAATATCTCCTCTTAAAATGTCGTGAGTTTTAGATATATATTTAAGGAGTTATGGCTGGTTTGGTATAGGTTGTTTAGGTGTGCCACTGCTGAAAAATTTTAACCTAAAATAAATGGACTTGGGCTTGGATTAAAATAAATACGCTTGGACTAATATTAATGGCTTGAACTTGAGTTAAAATGAGATGGGCTTGGATTTAAAAATAAAGTGGACTTAGATTAAATCAAATGGACTTGGACTTGGATTAAAATAAATGGGCATGGACTTGAGTTAAAATGAGATGGACTTGGATTTAAAAATAAAATGGACTTAGATTAAAACAAATGGACTTGGGCTTGGATTAATGTTAATGGGCTTAGACTTAAATAAAATAAACTTGAAAATGGACTTGGACTAAAATCAAAAGGCTTGGTTTTAAAGTAGATAGGCTTAGACTAACGAAAATGGGCTTAGGCTAAAATAAGTGGACTTAGATAGAAATTAAAAGGATTTTAAAATTTTAAAGAAAATTTATTCTTTCATAGAGAAAAAAAAAGAATTGGATCTTCTTTAATTATTAATGAAACTAATAAACAATATCAATGAGTGGAGGTTGTGTTCCCGCTATGAGTACCATGATTGGTATGTGAGTGCCGAGTGAATCCCGAGTGATGGTTGAATCGTGAGTATGGCTTGAGAAAGAAGGGTTGGTACCCGAGTTTGGTTGAATGTGATTAAACATGTCATCACGTGCATCATATGCATTGGGGGTGGAAATAAATTGAGAAAAATCATTGAGTCTTGAATTGACATGGTTTGGTAACCGAATTGAGTGGATTGGGTAATAGCAAGGAATCCGTAGTGCGAGCTCTATTTACTAACACCGTTAAGCGAGGAATAATTCCATTAACTGTGTGCTACAACGAGGGATAATTCCGTTGCGAGCGAGTAGGTGATATTGAGATCACCGAGAGAAAGTAATAGAGCGAGTAGGTGATAACACGATCACCGATAGATTGGGCGCACGAACTTGCATATACTTAGGGTACCGGATTAAAATGGATGAAAATATGAGAAACACAATAGCACTGCATATCACGTGCATCACCCTACTTACCGAGCTTTGGCTCATTACGTTATTGTATTTGTGTGTTGTTCGAGGCAAGGGCAAAGTTAAGTCGATCAAGGATGCTACCGGTTCTCGTTAAAAAAGGCTCATGTGTCACTCATAAAAATAAGAATATCTTTTGTGTCAATAAAAAGGGGTACGGCCTTAGGTTGTAAATTTTTAGGCATTTTGAATATGTTTTAAATTATAGAACTATACGTAATAATGTTGTAAATTATATTATGCGTTTCTCATGGTTTAGTTTTCGTTGTGTATGATGGAGGAAGTAGGGGACTTAGTCCCGACGAGTGTGTCGCGCCGGTCACGCTCGTTAGGTAATAGGTAAAGGAGCCGGGGCGTCACAACATGTCTCTCGACGAAAGGAACTAATGATCGTTTCAATATGACGCCACATTAAAAAAAAAAAAAAAACTTAATTTGGCTTTGAAAATTGAAGTTTAAATCAAAAATAATTTGACACAAATAAAATACCTTAAGGGATGAATTTTTAGACTAAACCGGGCATTGTACTTTTCTTTAAAAATGATGCTTTTAGGTGATCGATATCTTCTCGAAAGCGTAACCAACTCCTTATCCTAGAATCTCTGTACCAATGTTTATTTTTAGATTTCTAGTCCAATCAATATTAGGTGACGATTTCGAATTCAATAATAACTTGCATCCCTAAATAAACCATAAATGCGATGTATGAATCTTAATTTTTGGGGGGTTCCATTTGATGTTAGGTAGCAACAAACAATAACAACCAATCCACTCGACATGTTTATAAATTTGCTTGGCTTAAGAAAATATGACCAACATTCATCCAATGCAAAGGCAATTATTCTCAATATGGCCTAAAGCTATCACTAATTTTATAAATTTAATCCTACAAGAAAATTATAAGAAAACTTAAAAGAAGTGGAGTGTTCACTTGTTCATTGACTATTTATCAACACTTAAATTACTATTTATTTACTATTCACTCACACTAATAGCTCTATTCAATTCGTAGTATTGCAATTTTTTATCTTTATTTAGGTATTTGATATTGTATTTTTAGGAATTTTTAGCTTTTGTTCAAGCATTTGATATGTAAGTTTTAACAAATATTGCACTTTGGTCTTTAATTTTTCTAAAATTATTTTTTTTTTCAATTTCTATTTTCATTTATATTGTAATTTGGTCCTTGAATGTAGAGAGAAACAAAAAGAGAGAAGGAAAGCGAGAGAAACCCACGATGAGATCCATTACGGCCACTTTGACTATTAATCTTAACTTCGATTTGTTCATTTTAAATATAAGAGTTTTTTTATGTATGATGGTCTCGAGTCATGAAATGGTTAGAGAAATGAGATTGAGGCTAAAAATATTTTTGAGTTTTTTTTTAATTTGATTTGAATTTTTGAGTATTTTAGGTGCATTAAAATGAGTTTTAAGTTTCAAACAAGTTTTTTTTTTAATTTAATTTCAGAGATTTTGAGGTATTTTGGGACAAAAATGGTGTTGAAATTGGTTTTGGGTGGCCAAAATATAATACCTTAGTAAGATCTTTGACGGTTGTAGTTTCAGTGAAAATGAAAATGGCAAGCGGCCAACGCGTTCGTCTCTTGCACATTGTGCAGGCAAGGCATCATCTGGCCATTTCACTTTGTTTTTTCAAGAGCTGGCCTATGTGTGTCTAGCCCGTACATACATGGGTCTGGTCCTCCAAGTCCAAGGGTGCAGGCCTGGCACGCTCATGGACATTTGCTTTTTTTGGATTTTTTTTTATTATTTGATTTTGTGTTTAAATTTTCGATAACTCATAATTATTTTTTTTAGTTTTTTGCTACCTAGCAAGGAAGAAATATAAATAATGTGTTTTTATATTGTATACTTAGCAGATATTTTAAATTGTATTACTCTTATTTTAAATTTATACTTTCTTATAAAAATTCTCATTCAATTAGTTTTTTCTTTTTTATTAAATTTTTTATTTATCAATGTAATTTATTTTTCTCATTGTCTAGATTTTCAAATAAATTTTTATGAACATGATTATTATTTTATCAAATAAATAAATATAGTTTATATGATGAATTTTTATAATTTCAAAATAAAACTATCATGATTCTAAATATATATGTTTGATTTAAATGCTAAAAGTGTATAGGGGAATTTTTTTCTCAATTTTTTTTAAAAATATATATTTTAAAACTCATCGATTGATAATTAAAAGTAAAAAGTGAAAAAAAAAAGAAGTAATTGTTATACATGCAAGGCATATGCACAATGACCAAGTATATATAATTTAGAACTAAAAATATATATTAAGAAGGAAAAAAGATGAGGGGAATTTACGTGTTTTATTTACTTATTCTGGATAGAATCAATATTTAGTGAAATCAATTTTATTCAAATAAAATATTTAAAATATTTTTTTTAAAAAAAAAGCCCGATGGTACCATACTTTTCAAATAGAATTTTTTTTATGCTACTATTATTTATTATTTTTGGAATATATGTATAAGCTAATATACATATTTCAGAATTAATCTTCTTTTTAATATTAAATAAGGATAAAATTTTATTTAAATTTTATAAAATATTTTTTACATTAATTAAAAAATATTATAATTATAATTTTTTTTCAATTAGCGATTAACTGAAAATTTCTCTTTAGATTATTACAATTTTTTTTTAAGAATCCATGCATAAAAAAAATTAAGAAAAAAATCTTTTAAAAACATAAAAAAGAATTAATTAGGTATAAAATTTTGATTAAAAATCATAAAATTATATGAAAAAAATTACCTTTGATTTTGATATATTTGTTGGACTTACGATGTGATAAAAACTATCAAATTAAAATAATTTTTGTAAATAAATTTATTTATTGTATCAGATCTGTAACGCTGCTTAAGTAACGAGACAGAACAAAAATTTTCAAGGAAACGTCGTCCTGCACATGCCCCTTTTACCCTGCATATGATTTTAAGTGAGACTTCAGTTGACTAGTATATTTGACTCGTGCCATTTGCACATGGTCAATTTTGTTGTTTTTATACGAGAGACGTATTTTGATCTTTTTTTATTATTAGATTTTATATAGTTTATTTCCAACTAACCACTTGTAAATGCACGATTGAATGTAGATAAATCAATAAACATCTGTAAAAAAATAAAATTAGGTGAAATTGTGTTTTAAAAAAAGCAGTTAAAGAAAGTATTTGATATGTATGACATGTTTTACGAAGAATGATGAATGCATTTTTATGAAATTATTTAAAGCTAATGTCTTATAATTGCGGATGCAAAATATATGGAAACTCGTGTTTGATATAGCAGTGTATGATTAATTAATGTTTTATTTTTCCATTCCCATACAAGTAGAGGATGAAAGTGTAATGGTGAATTTGAAGTCTAGAATTTGTCTTACTAGTTGAAGTTAATGAATTACCTAAATATTTTATTTATATATATTAGAAGGAAACATTTTATTTCATGATTTGGGAATCATCTACTATTAATTATATTTAATATATGTATTATTTATTCTTCCAATAGGACGTCATCTTATTTTGAATATTAGTACCCTTTGTTTCAAAAAATCATACACAAAAATTTAAGTGATATACTTTACTGAAACATCTTTAATTAAAATTTATTTTATAAAAAATTGTCCTAATATAATTTTAAAAAATATAGTTTTGAAAAGTATGAATTAAAAAAAAATCATATGATATAATAATTAATCATCTTCTTAATACGTGTGAAAAATAAAAATAAAAAAATTAAAACGGAGAGAATATTAATTATTGTTTGAGAGATTATTTAAAGAATGTAGATTTTAAAATGTTTTAGATTCATATCCGATGCTTAACGAATTTTATAGAAATAACTTTTGTATTATCCAAAATTAATCACTAGATACTGTGGAGATGCCCATGTTCGGTTTCGTGTTGTCTGTTAGGAATGAATTCTGCCAAAAACATAATTTTTCACAAATGCATCAATTCGAATGTGCATAACTTGCTTATAATTCAATAGAAATAAATTTTATCTCAGCATGTAAAACTGATTTTAGAGTATTCATACCATTAAAAAAAAAGAAAAAAAAAGTTTTGGCCCTCAGGAATAACATAGATGAGGGAGCAAGCAGCTTTATATCTAATCAAAGTCGATTATATTGTTTTTATATAATTATCCGGTCCTTTTTTTTTTACCCCTTTTAACATTGTCGTTTTTCATTGTTTTTAAGGTTCGACTTCTGTCCTTTTCTTTCTCATCCTATCCTTCTTCTTTTTGTTTTCTCATCGACTGTTAGCTTCGACTTGCCGATAGACCTATCTATGTATTATGAGGTAGCTTTTCTATCTCTTTCAATCTTATTAAAGGAAATTTATTACCCGGTAGCTCCAAATTTGTAAAAGAAGAAAAGCATGACTTTCCATGTCTTTTTCTCTTAACTTCCACGCTATTTCTAAATTTTTTTTATTTTATTATTTCTTATCATTGATGGATAATACTGAAAGTTGGAGCAGATCAAAATGTAATACTGTTTGGGGATTCCAGGGATTATTTGGCTTTTTCAGTCAAAAGAGAATCTAAGAAAAGGTTTTCCCTTGTACTAGGAAAACAGAAGAAGAGAGAGTAGGGACAGAGGCGAAAATTGAATGGTTTAGATTTTAGTTAGCCAGCGGAGAAGACAAGTGAATTGAGCTCATTTGTCCTTGTTGTCGAGGGATTCGAGATTTTTTTTTGTTGTTGAAGTGTGTGATGCTTTTGTGTTTTAAGATTAATGGTTAGAGACATCAAATATTGAATTCTTTTTAAAGAATAATATTGATATTTCAGATAGAAAAGAAGGGACAATATCATCATCTTACAACTTAAAGAAGTTAGTAAAAGTGTCATTAGCGAAAAAGAGTCGATAGTGGGTATGGTGGATGATCAAGAATTTTTTTTTTAATTTTTTAAATTTAAATTTTGAGATTAATGTTTAGTAAAATCTATTTTTTAAATATATTAAGTTAATGTGAAAAACACGTCTTCAAAATCTTCTAAAAAATAAATACTTTTAATAAGAAAATTAATATGAGAGAAAAAAAAAGCATTAGTATATTCTAACAGCGGTGGTGATGATACGTCAAGATGGAGTAAAGGTATATAAAAAAGATAAAATGGTATTTAAAAAATCATTATGGAAGCTAAAATGTGTAAAATATCTCACTTAATTTGGAGTCTATATATACCAAAATTTTAGGTATTATTACCGGCAATATAATAAGTCAACAATCTATTGTGATTTGGACCATAAAGAGAAAAAAAGAAGAAAAATATGTATTTATTTCATCCAACTAATTTTTAGTCCTGTAATCTACTTGAAACTAATTTTCCAACTTAAGAGTTAAGGCTATTAATTGTAATTGTGTCACATGATGTTACTTAAGAGGTCAGGTCATCCATACAGAACCTAAGTATTTGTTCTTTTTTTCACGTTTTTTGCGGTAAACACAGAACCTAAGTGTTTGTTTTTTGGTTTCTTTATAACGTTTTTGGTAAACACAGAACCTAAGCTAAATTGCATATAAAGCACCTCCACGGTTCACACTGTGATATCCATCTACCTCGCTCTCTTTCTGCGGTTGTGCAAAAAGAAAGAAGCCTGCATAATGAAGGACACCATAGTTTTGTACCCATCACCAGGCAGAGGCCACTTGTTCTCTATGGTGGAACTAGGAAAGCTAATACTCAAACACCATCCTTCAATCTCAGTTACAGTCATGTTCTCCACCCTCCCAACTGAAACAATCTCCCTTGATGACCCCTACTTTGCCACAGTCTCTAACACCAAACCCTCCATTACTTTTATTCACCTCCCTCAAGTTTCTCTCCCTCCCATGACCTCCTTTTCTCCTCTAGATTTCGTAGCCTCTTTCTTTGAGCTCCCTGAACTCAACAACACTAACCTCCACCAAACCCTCTTGGATCTTTCGAAATCCTCCAATATTAAAGCCTTGGTTATAGATTTCTTTTGCAGTGCTGCTTATGAGTTTGTCTCCTCTAGACTCAGCAATATCCCCATTTACTTTTTCTTCACTTCTGGTGCCAGTAGCCTCTCCTTGTTTCTTTACATGCCTACCCTTGATAAGAACATCACAAAGAGCTTGAAAGATCTTGACATCCTTATTGATTGTCATGGTATACCAAAAATACCATCAAAAGAGATGCCACTAGCTATGTCTGATCGATCTCATAAGGTTTACCAATACTTCGTTGACACTGCCAAGAAGATGATCAAATCTGCAGGTCTCATAATAAATTCATTCGAGTTACTTGAGCCCAAGGCACTTCAGGCAATACAAGAAGGAAAGTGCACCCCAAACGACTCAGTACCATCAATATTCTGCGTCGGTCCGCTTTTAAACTCGAGTGAAACCAAAACAGAACACGATTGTCTAACTTGGCTTGACTCACAACCAAGCCGCAGTGTTTTATTTCTTTGTTTTGGTAGCTTGGGAGTCTTTAATTCACGTCAGTTGAAGGAAATGGCTATTGGGTTGGAGAAAAGTGGTGTTAGGTTCTTGTGGGTGGTGCGTACTCCCCTATCTGATAGTCAAACCATAGCTATTAAGTCAAGTACTTCAAGTAAACCATGTTTGGAATCGCTATTACCAGAAGGGTTCTTGGACAGAACCAAAGACAGGGGATTTATAGTGAATTCGTGGGCACCTCAAGTTGCAATACTCAACCATGGCTCGGTTGGAGGGTTTGTGACTCATTGTGGATGGAATTCGATACTTGAAGCTCTGTGTGCTGGGGTACCAATGATTGCTTGGCCTCTATATGCAGAGCAAAAGATGAATAGGATTTTCTTGGTTGAGGAAATGAAGGTGGCTCTAGCACTGAGAGAAGCTAAAGATGATCAGTTTGTCAATGCAGTGGAGCTGGAGGAGCGCGTGATTGAGTTGATGAACTCGAAGAAAGGAGAAGCTGTTCGAGAAAGAGCTATGCAATTTAGCGAGGGTGCGATGGTGGCAAAGAGTGACAGAGGATCTTCTAGTGTTGCCATGGCTAAGTTGGTGGATTCTTTTCAACTAGGTTAATTCATAATTTTTAACCGCGAGGTTTTATAATTAATGTTTGTTCCAATAATTTTTACATGAACTTGAATTTCCAGGGTGTAATTTTAGGAGCAAAGTAAATTCAATGTAAGTTCCAATGATCTGAAGAAAGGGCTTGAGGAGAAGGCATGGATTTGTGTTGTATCAAGCCATATTGTTACCGTTTTTTTTTTTTTAATCGAGAAACTAAATGTAATATGTTTTACTTGTAAGATTATCAAAACTATCTCATGATCAAATTAATACAGATTTTATAAACATATACAGTACCAAAAAAATCAAATAAGATTTGAGAACTTTTTTAAAAAAATCTAAATAAAAAATGAATTCATTTTTTTTTTAAATTCATGGTACTTTCAGTGGACATTGATTACTATCCTCTCATGCTAATAGGGATGGCAACGGAGCAGGGCGGGGTGGGGATCGCCATCCCCATCCCTATCCCCGCCCCGTGCCCTAAATGGAGTAGAATTTGTCATTCCATCTCTGTCTTAAATGGAGATGGGGTTCCTCGTGGGATAAATGGAGCTTCGTTTTATTGTTTGTGTTCGTCCCGCCTCATCCCATTTTGTCTCGTTTTGATAGGTTTTATAACGAGCACACACGATTTACATGATTTTGTTTCCTAAACAAGAAATCAAATCACACGAACTCTACTATAAGTCATTATTGACAAGATAAAACGGGATAGGATAGGCAAATCTCATCCTCGCCCTATCCCCGTTCAAAAAAATTACAGAACGAGATGATCTCGGATCCAATCATTTTGCCATTCCTACGTGCTAACTATTAGGAAATTTACGGTCATCTTGTGTATACGATTTATAAACCATTTTAGACACTATATGATATGTTCAGATTTTACATATTGACAGAGAAGCAAATTGTACAGCGGATTAGCGTGTTTTTCACGTCTACTGGTTTTCGTTAGGTATTGTTTATTATTCTAATATCCCGATAGATTGTATCAGTTTCTTATTAGAGAACATTTGTGGAATGGAGTGAAATTATATACATCCAACTGTTTTGCTTAAAGCCATGTCTCTCTCTAGAATAAGAAAAAAATGAATTCATGTTTATGGAATTCATGTTATTTTCAGTGGACGAAATAAACTCTAACTTCTGATTCGACGAGATAACAAATCAACCTTAACAAAGTAAATTATAAATTAGCTAGTATCTTTAGTTTTGAGAAATAAATTAATTAATCTTTTTCGTTTTAAAAACTATTATTTAATCTTTTTATTAGGATTGAACACACTTAATTTAATTTTAATTTATTCTACAAATTATCTTATTTTCTTATATTTTCTTATTTATTTTGTTCTTTTTTATTTTAAAACAAAAAAAATAAAAAAAATAAATTTTAAAAAACACAAAAAAGAATTAAGTTACAAATAAATTAAAAAACATAAAGATTAAATAATTAATTTTTGAAATAATAAAGGCTAATTAATTTGTTGCTCAACACTAAAAAGACTAATTTATAATTTACTCACTTTTAACACCAGTCTAGCAAAACAAAAACAAAACAAAGAAAAGAGGGTGGTCATGAAGAATAAGAAAGCTGGACGATCTTCTCTTGTTAGGGGCTTGTCTCCATCATTTTCCTACGTACCAAACAAAAAGGATGACGACCTTTCTTGGATTTGAATCATTACATGAAAAGATGGACCCTGCAATTCTTTGGTAGGCAGTCCATTCTTTTAGCTCGTCTCTATCCGAAAATTAATTCTCTTGATCCTCTAGAGTGATCTCCAAGGAGTCACGACACTGCAATTTTATGATAGGCAGTCCTCTCGATTAATAGGTTATTCATTTCTTATTCAACAAATTAGCAAAATGCCTTTGTGCAGTTAACAAATTACATGTAAGCGATGGGTACTAATTAACACATTTATGAGTTGTTATATGTGATTTACAAAGAAAATATTCTGGTTAATTTCAAAATTTACCCTTTGAGGTTTGAGGCAAATTCAATTTTTTTTTTTTGAATTTTCAATTTTGTCAATATTTTCTATGAATTTCAATCACGTGTCAATATTTTCGTTCAAGTTTTCTTAAGTAACACACATACACACACACAAAAAAAATAAAAAAAGGTTCAATCCCTAAACTTTTGAAATTTGATCAAATAGGAATTCTGTTAAAATAATTTGATGAGATCAAATTTTTTACCCTAATTAAATTGTCCAAATGATACTATGAATGTTACTTGTGTTTAAAAATATAAGATGCAAAAATAAAATTTATTTTTTTCAGTGTGATTTACATTGAAAACAAAGAAAAACATAAAATAGATTGAAAATTATAAAAAAAAAAAAATTAAGAAGACCATAAAAGATCAAAACTTTAAAAGTAAAAAAATTTAATGTCTAAAGAAAAATAAATTAAATCCAACAATATATTTAATAAAACTAATTAATGTTGACACCAATTACGTGGTGCAATGCTTGACTCATATAATTAAAAGATTAAAATATAAAAAATTAATATGATTTAATTAATTTATTATAGAATATTGAGCAATGTTTTAATAAAATTAATAGTCTGTTTCCTTTTATAAGCAATGATTTAGTTTTTATTATTTCTTAAATTAATTTATTTTTTAATGAGCTTCATAGTTTAAACTTTACCTTTACATATAATTTTTTGTATACATATTCTACTTTTTTTTTTTTTGTATTTATATTCTTAAATAAAAATGATCTAGTTAGAATCATTTGACCATTTAATCAAAAGTAAAAAAATTTTATCTCATCAAATTATTTTAAAAAATTCTATCTGATCAAATTTCAAAATTAAAAAAAAAAATAGTTAGTTGATTTTTTATTAAAATCTCAGGAGAAAAACTAGAATCGCCACAAGCCTCATCAAGATAAATTGAAATTAATCAAAAATCTTCAAAATGAGTATGTTTGAATAAACTATGTGTGTAGTCCATTTCTGAAATGCAATACGGTCATATTGTAGCATATGATTCTCTTATATATTAAATATTGTAGGGATATAACCTTGGATTAAAATCCGAAACACAAGCCATACTAAGCCACATATATTTGTCTGTTCGGACTTTAGAGATGATAAAACTACAATTTTAGTGTTTAATTTTTATTTTATTTTTTATTGTTTTGAGTGTCCAATAAAAAAGAATCAAAAGTTGGGTATGCAAATTGGAGTTTTCACCTTTAGACAAGGGCATTGTGGAAGAGTAAATTATCAATTAGTTCTTTTAGTTTTTTAAAAGTAAATAAATAGTCTCTCTAGTTTTAGTAACTGATTAATGAATCTTTGTATTTTTAAATCTATTCATAACTTAATTATTTTTATTTTTTAATAAATAAAAAAGTAAAAAAAAAATGAAAAGAGCTATAAGAAAATGAGATTTTTTTAAAAAAAAAACAAAATAATATTAAATTATTTATAATTGTACCAAACCAAAAGGATGGCTACGGATCATTCGTGGATCTGAATCGATACGTGTAGAGATGGGCACTGCACTTCTAACGGTTGGTAGTCCAATTTTAGATGGGACTGGTCGTTGAGCCCCTCTCTGTCCTCTAATTAATTCACTTTTGAAGAGCCTTAAAGGATTTTAAAAAATTAGTTTGATGGTTAATGAAATATGTTTTATTTGTTTATTTTTTAAATTTAAATTTTAGGGTCACCAAAAAGTTTTATTTTACTTAAATAGTAACTAACAATCCTTATTTTTATAAAAAAATTACTAACAATACTTATTTTTAGAAGAAAAAAATAAATATGAGAAAAATAAAATCAGAATATAATTTTTTTTATGTATATCTTTTTTAAAAAAATAGATCAATAGCGTAAACATTTTTAGCTATTCATTTAGTATTTTAAAATTTCTCCAGCAATTTTAAAAAAATTATTAAATATCTTTTAACAAGCTGACAGATGTAGCAAGTATATCTATAAGATCTTTTAAAAATTTAGTCTCGAATAAATTTATCCAAAAATAGTTTTGATGGCATGAAAAAGAAAAGATGTCTCAACGGAGTCAAGACACTTCGATTTTATGCTATAGCAACTGGCAAGGTAGGTCGACGACTAATATGGAATTGGGAACTCAGCCGGGCCATCTATTTTCTAGGCTGGGCCGATTATGGATTTCGGCAAAGTTAGGATGGGCTTACTATGGCTAGGTTAGATTGGGCCACATATAATAGTTATATTTTCGGTCATCCTGGCTCAGCTCAAAATTGACTTGACCTACTGAACTCTTAAAAATTACGGGAAATTATTAATTTTTTTTTAATATACTAAACCGGATATATGAGAAGCATTGATTTTTTATTAATTTTTTTTTATGACCTCAAGGTTAACAATTGTTAGAGAAACAGAACTTAAACACAAAAAAGATTATTAGTGGTCTAAAAAATCGACTTATTTTGTTATGATTTGTATGAAAAAGTAGGTAACATTTACAATTTAGAAAATAAAAATACTAAGAATTTTGTTTATATTTCTTGCATTAAAAAATTAAAATTGAATACACGAAACAACAACTACTAAATTAGTTGGGATCGGCTGTATATAGATCCTTAATTTTATATTATTCTATTCACGCGATCATAATTAAATTTGACTCAATATCAAAGAAAATATTCGGAACCTTTTTTTTAAAAAAAAAAAGAAAGAAAGAAAAGAAAAGAAAGAAAAATATTGAGATTGAGGCATAAAACGTTAATTGGCATGACAAAAAAAAAAGTTTCAGTTAAAATTAATTATTTAATAATTTCAATTGATCAAATTCAACCAAATAGATTAGTTTAATGGATAATGATAATATATAAAAGTTATTTTTTAAAATTAAAAAAAATATATATACAAATAACAATTTGATTGATTATGAAAGTTCAAGGAGATTAATATGTGAAAATTTTAAATAAAAAGAATCTCCCTTGAAGAATGAAAAAAAAAACAATTTTAATATTTTTTAAAATAAATTAATAGCAAAAAAAAAAGTAGAA
The DNA here is from genome assembly GCA_963924115.1 of Dovyalis caffra. Lineage (NCBI taxonomy): Eukaryota > Viridiplantae > Streptophyta > Magnoliopsida > Malpighiales > Salicaceae > Dovyalis > Dovyalis caffra. The sequence goes on along the minus strand of CAWUPB010000787.1, from coordinate 128,106 downwards.
AAAAATTAATGATCAACTGTTGACAATTATACCCAATGAATTTGGATAAGATTTGCACAAAAATCGATATTTTTCTGTTCAAATTACTTAAATTAGTACTAAAAGCCTAAATCTACTAAATTACATTAAAAGGAGGAAAATTTTTGCCATTAAAACCTTTATTTCTTGACCTATTTGATTTGAACCAGTTTGACATCTCTCGGTCTGGCCCAAAAAAACAGAAGAAGAAGAAGTTAAAGTAGATGGTTAAAGAAAAGTGAAAGTTGAATAATTTTTCTAAAAAAAGTTACTAACTTTTGATCAACGAAGTACACAAATTTTATTTTTTATCAAATAAGTGTGTCTGACCTTTTCAATTGGATTGATAGAATATATATATATATATATATATATATATATATATATATATATATATATATATATATATATTAAGTGGGTATTGCGTTATCCGTTAACTATTAACATTGTTGATACAATGTGGGTATGGATAAGATATGGACCCTTGATTATTGTTGATGAGGCAATAATTTTTATATTGAATTATTAAAGATTTTAAATTCAGAATGAAAATGGTTCTATTATCTGTTTTTCTATCATATTCTTTTACATATATTTTTTTAAAAGTAAATAAAAAAAGTCAAATCCATGTACTTGATTGATTAAAACTAATTCAAAATATTAGAGTACTTAGAGTGAAATTTGCTAATGTTAAAAAAGTCTTATGATACTCCACCATTCGATTATAAAGAAATCAGCCAGCATTAGAGGGATATTCATTTTTCTACTTAATCGATCCAATCAAAATAGAAAGGATACTGATTGCATTTAAATTTATGATCACTTAATTAATAAAACCAAGATACCATATCAACAAAAACTATTTTAATTCAAAAATTAAATTATTAGTTAGTTTACAAGTGATATCACTTTTTTTTATCCGAATATATAAACATTTTTGAATTAGCTAACATGTAAATCTAGATTAAAACTCTTCACAAGCTTTTTAAAGAACGTATTTTATGACATGTTCAATTTTTATTGGTTGGTTTTCAACCTTACAGAGAAATTCTCATACCCATTTGTTCATGCATAAAAAAAATAAAAAAATAAAAAAAAATCTTAAGAATAATTATCTTCGGAATAGAAAAAGTTACAATATAAAATCATTTTTCAATCAGTTTGTATAAATAAGATTATAAGAATATATGAAGACTATATAATCATATTTAAAAAGTTTTAAAGTTTTTCAACTAAACATATTAATAAAAAAGTTTCAAATTAAAAATTTTAATTTATTTAATTAAATAGATTTTGATTGAATTTAAATTTTGAAAATAAAATTATTTAGATTATCAAATAAACTTTTTATATTAAGTATTACAATTTAATTTTTTAAACTACTTAAATAGGTTATATCTTTTTTCAACAAAGTCTATATTCCGTGAATACATAAGGTATGTGATATGCCGAATTTCTTTTTTTGACAAAAAATACAGACTGACTAGCTACACATCTAATGCATACTTAGAGGGATCCCACAATACTAGAATATCTCTATAAATAAAGTTAATCAAACGTAGATATGCTATTTTTTTTAAAAAAAAGCTAGTCACTAAACTCAAACTTAAAACGTTAGACTTATGAATTAATTTCTTTTGGTTGGTTTTGGATTCTCTGATCCATATAATTATATAAAAAGTACCAAGTCCTTAAATTTTTTTGATAAATTATTATACTTTCGACACACTACAAACAGTATAATTAACTTTAATATTAATGTGTAATTTTATTCTACCTCTTAAATAAAAAAGATACCAAAATACTAAAATTTTGATAATATACTTCAATATTAAATTTTAAAAATAGGTTAATCTCATTTTTTTAACAATAATGCTTATTAACTCAAAGAGGTTAGCCCGTGGATTAAGAATATTTGCTTCTTTTTTTTAACAATAAAATTCATTAAATTTTTATGAATGTATCAAAATATGAGTTATTTATTTTGATTGACAAGTAAAATGATTCGATAATATTTTTATTATTGAACAAAAGTAATTATATGCTTATTAAATTTACACGTAAAACCCTTAATAACGAATGTGTCTGCTCCTGCTATGCTTATACGTCAAAGAAGGAACTTTTGGCCAATTTAAATGTGAAAGACTTTGATGACGAATTCGTGCTATCTCAAAAAATAAAAATAAAAAATAAAAAAAATAAAAATAAAATATATATATATATATATATATATATATATATATATATATATATATATATATATCATGAAAAAAACATTTCTTCTTTTACTTATTTTTTAATCAGCTAAAGAAAATGATATTTTATTTTAACTATTAAAACTCTAAGAAGTTTTAAAACAAGTAAATAAAAACCAAAAAAATTAAAATCTAAACTAATAGAATAATATTAAAATTTATAATGTTATTAAATCGGATTCTTAACATTTTCATAAGACATCCTTTATATAAGATTCTTAGATATTTTATTATTCTTTTTGGTTAACTCTATATTAAAAGTAAAACAAATCCTTTCATTTATCTGGATCAAAATCCAGCGGATACCACAACTAACGCATCTCTTGCAAACCACAATATCAAATGTTATCGAAAAAAGAAGAAAAAGAAAGAAATCAACAATATGCTTAATGAGCTACAAGAGAAGAAAGAAAATAAGAATTAATAAATATTTTCTAGTAGATCTTCTTGAGAAAACAAATATCCATACTTATATAGATAGGTAGCAGCCCGTTTTGGAAAGAAAATCACGGACCTAAAATTTCTAAAACGTTGCCGTTTAAGAGTAGCTAAAAAAAATTGATTTTAAACTACAATTTTCCACATTTTAATTACAGTATTTACGTGACACTGGTCCCTGATATAGAGGTGTTCACAGATACAGTCAACGATATGGTCTCCCTTGTACTTGCAACCACACAAGCACACATGACAGACACAGCTTGTAAAAAAGTTTATCCAATTGATTTCACCGGTGAATTCAAAGGCCAGGACTAAGAACGCGACTCTCCCCGCTGGCCACACAAGCCACCTACCAACCCAACCAAGTTTAAAGGAGTATACAAAGCCAAAGCACATCACCACCGTGATATCTGTCCATATCGATCTCTCCCTCCTCCATCGGTCTTTCCATAATTCATCAAACAGATAGAAGCCTGCAATAATGGAGGACACCGTTGTTTTGTACCCATCACCAGGACATTTATCCTCCATGTTGGAGCTAGGCAAACTCATAGTCAAACACCATCCTTCAGTCTCAGTTACTTGCATAATGTCCAACCCTTCTACTGAAATTGTCTCTGCCAACCCCTCCATTACCTTCATTCCCCTTCCCAAACTTTCTCTTCCAACTCCTATCACTTCGTTTTTAGATTTAGTAGCCTCATTCTTTGAAATCCCAAATCTCAACAACCCAAACCTCTACCAAACCCTCTTAAATGTTTCTAAATCCTCCAATATAAAAGCTTTAGTTATAGATTTCTTTTGCAACCCTGCTTTCGAGTTTCTGTCCTCTAGGCTCGACATCCCCATTTACTATTTCAACTCTTCTGGTGCATGTGGCTTCTCAATTTTTCTTTACTTGCCTACACTTGATAAAAACATCTCAAAGAGCCTGAAAGATCTTGACATCGTTGTTGACGTTCCTGGTGTGCCAAAAGTTCCATCAAAAGATATGCCACCGGTTCTTTGTGATCGATCTCATAGAGTTTATCAGTACTTCGTTGACACGGGCAAGAACATGTTTAAGTCTGCAGGAGTTATTATAAACACATTCGAGTTACTAGAGCCAAACGCAGTTAAGGCATTACAAGAAAGAAATTGCAGCCTAAATGAGCCAACACCACCAGTGTATTTTGTTGGCCCACTTGCAATCACTGGTGAAAGCAAAAAAGAACACGAGTGTCTAACTTGGCTTGACTCGCAACCAAGTAGCAGTGTTTTATATCTTTGTTTCGGTAGTATGGGAGTCTTTAGTTCAATTCAGTTAAAGGAAATGGCTATTGGGTTAGAGAAAAGTGGGGTTAGGTTCTTGTGGGCAGTGCGTGCTCCAAAACTAGATGGGCCAACCCAAGCTGGTAAGACAAATACAAGAAGTACTGAACCGTGTTTGGAGTCAATATTTCCAGAAGGATTCTTGGATGGAACCAAGGACAGGGGATTTATTGTGAAGTCATGGGCACCACAGCTTGCAATACTAAACCATGGCTCGGTTGGTGGGTTTGTGACTCACTGTGGATGGAAGTCAATTCTTGAAGCTGTGTGTGCAGGGGTGCCAATGTTGGGTTGGCCTCTATATGCAGAGCAGAAGATGAATAGAGTTTTCTTGGTTGAAGAAATGAAGGCGGGTCTAGGAGTGAGAGCAGATAAAGACGATTTTGTCAGTGCGGGTGAGTTCGAGGAGCGTGTGGTTGAGTTGATGAACGCAAAGAAAGGTGAAGCTGTTCGAGAACGAGTTATGGCTTTAAAAGAGGCTGCGGTGGTAGCAAAGAGTGAAGGAGGTTCTACTTTTGTTGCCATGGATAAGTTGGTGGATTCATTCAAGTAACTAGCTGCCCGTTTAGTTTTCTAGCTTAGAGATTCAAAGTAATTTCCTTTAATCCTTTCCCTAAAAATAAACCATTGTTCAAGAAAAAAGAAAAAGAAAAAACAATGAGGTCTGTCCTATCTATGAATTTGCAATGAGGTTTTTCATTTGCTAGGGCTTGTAAGTTAGAATACTAGACTTGTAAATGGGGGGTTTTTTTAGTTTCAGCAATAAGAGTGTGTCTCCCGGATAATTTTGGTACATCTTAAAGTTTTTTTTTTTTTAAACATGGCTAAATAATATTATCTGACACAGGACTTTAAGTATTTTAAAAATAAAATTTAAAATATTAATCATAAAAGTCGAATTTTGAATCTAACATAATGATCAACCTCGTCACTGCACCACACTACGTTACTGCCAACTTAGGATAGGTTGTAAATTAAACATATTGAAGCATCACAACCTTGCATATACGCTGAGGGGGTTGATAACCTATTGAATTATTTACAATCTCATTAACATAGAGCTTAATGAAACTATATACTCTTGAGCTGTAGATTTTTTACAATGCATCTTTGTGGCTACAATTTGAGCAAATGAATGGACACATTTTGGTTCAGTATATAACAAGAATACTTTCGTTCATAGTTACACGAATTTTTCATTGATTTCAACTTAAAAAGAAAAAATAAAAGGAATTATGTATTCACAGTGGTGTGGGAATTGGAGTACTGGGGCATAAGCCTCTCTTGAGGGGCAATCAATATTGCTTCTTCTTTTTTTGAATTATTTTATTTATTTGAAAAGAAATACTTGATTTTAAAAAGTAAAAAAGATTTTAAAATGATTAATTTTTTTAAAAAAAATTATTTATGCTTTCTTTTATATTAATTAAATATTTTAATATGTTTTCAAAATTTGTTATTTACGTTGGAATTTTTTTCTTTATTTAAAAAACTAAAGAAAAAAAAGTAGAGCCCAAATTTTGGTGTGGGAATTAGAGCATTGAGAGGATTTTTTTAGTATGAGAGGATCGAAAAAGAGGCATCTCTAATGTACTAGCTATTGTGTCACGATAATGCTTGATAGCCAACTACAAAGCGTATTCTAAAGAAACTAAAAGAATTGAGGTATGTCCACAATAAGTGAACAGTAATGAATAGTATCTTGGTTTTTTTTTTTTTTTTTTTTTCTGTTGGGCTGACTCGTAATGCCCCTAACTCACTTACTAGTTCCCAAATAGAAGTGATTAGGTTCGTTAAGTTATTAAGACTAAAACCCCGACTAATCCCTATAATACTCGATCATAAATAATAAAATATTAAACAATGAAATACGTACAATAAAATTTACATAGTATTAATAAATAAAATCACAGGAATTACAAAATATCCACAATGTCGATTACCAACAAATAGACACAACATTACTTATCTATAACCCTTTAAAAGATTCATATACTCTCGGGTAGCACATGAGCCCTTTTAGTAAGAACCGACAGTCTCCTCGACGGAACCATCTTTGTTCTTACCTATTACACTATGAGATAACAATAACAATATAAGTCAAAGCTCGGTAAGTAGGGTAATGCACGTGCTATGTAATGATTTCTTGTTATCTTAAATTCGTCTACTCATTTTAGTTTTGGTACCCTAGGTGTTAGCAAGTCCACTCCATTTTCATCTTTCGATGATTGCCTTATCACGTATTGCTAATAACGAAATTTTTTATTGTTGTAGCAAACGGTTAGCGAAATTTGTCATCGCATAACGGTGTAACTAATTAATAGAGCACACATACATCTTCATCGCTAATACCCATTTAAACTAGTTTCGGTTACCAAACGTTATCGATCCTCAACCATCCGACTTTTCAATATACCCACAAATGCATATGATGTATAATGATGTTTCATTTACCATATCCGTCAAGTTATGAGTACCAAACCTAACATTCTCAAACCATTCCTTGAAATTCATCCCACATATAGGAATAAATACATACCTCATATATCCCACATAAATATTTGTTTAAGAAAATAAATTACCACTCGAATATAATTAATTAATCAATATAATTAATCTTTTAATATAATTCACCCCACCCCACTAATATATATAATCACACCCCATCTTATAGCTTATTATGAATTTATTTATTTATATGACATATTAATTAATCAATACCCCCATTTAATTATTAATGTAACCACAAATATAGGATAGGTTAATCTTTTAATATAATTAATCCACCACTAACACATTAATCAGTCACACTCCTAAAATATTTACTTCCAATTAATATATATATATACACTCACCTAATTAATTAATAAATCCATATTCACTACTTAACACCAAAATTATCCACAACAATTATTCACGTCAATTTAATTCATAACACTTAATAATTAATAACCTCCAATAATTAATATGCTTCTATATTATTCTCTACAATTATTCTATCCACTAAAGTTTATTCTTCTATGCTATTAATACCCATCCACCCCTTTAATAAATATCTCCTCATCATATGATTAATAAGTAATACCATTAATTATTATCATACTAACCCACCATCTACCATTTCAAATTTATTCCTCTCATATCCACATCAATAATTATTCATTCCAAATAAATTCGATCCAAGAACATCGATTCACCAACCAAACCCAACAACCAATATTTAGATATAAAACAAAGCTTTATCAAAATTAATGAGTAAGCATATCAATAAATATCAAATACTCAATATAAATCAATAAATTCATATCAAGCCATCAAAACTCACAACATCAATATAAATAACTCATGGAAGCATAGTCATCAGCTCAAGTAATTCACATAAATTAAACACATAGAATTCAAATTTGTGGTGTAAAATAAATTCCTACTTACTTGGTTTAAGTTTCCTAGAAAATCTCTTGGTTTTCCTTCTCCTTTCCTTCCTTCATCTTTCTCTTTTCTTCTTCCTTTTTCCTTCTTCTTGTTCGGCTTTCTTTTTCTTTTGGTGAGCTGAATTTTTTTTTCTTTCTTGTTAAAAGTGGCCGGCCATCCATCTTGGCTTTTCTCTTATTCTTTTTTTTCTTCCCTCATTAATGAATTTAACAAATATCATAATCTAAGCTTATGGGGTGTAAAGTAGTAGAAGAAATTAGAAGCTTAGGTGGCAAATTCTAATTAGAGGGTAGGTGATGTGATTAAAAATTAATCATAGGGGTATTTTGGTCTAAAAATTTCAACACCCTAATAATATTTAGATGATTTTTCATCTATATGGCACATTCTAGATACGCACCGAGGAAGATAAATAACGACTAACCAAACTACCAAAAAATTTATTCCTGTAAATAATCCCATAAACACTCAAATATTAAAACCATAAAAATATTAAAATATTATACAAATTACATCCACATCTCAATTAAATTTTTAAATCGGCTAACAAGCATAAATTATTATTATTATGCTAGAAAATTATTCATAGATTTAAAATCAAAACAAATTATTTGTAACATCACATAGTTAAATTAATATTTATGGAAACCATTTAAAAATCAATTATCCTCATGCAATAAGCACACCAAAAATTCAAGAATCCACTTTAATATATATATATATATATATATATATATATATATATATGTATATGTATATATGTATATATATATATATATATATATGTTTGTCTTGTCGTGTGCACCCAAATTAAACTCTTAAACTCTTACAACACAAATGTAATAAGGGAGAGTAGGGATCGATCCCACAAGAAATTCAATCGCGTTAGTCGTCACAAGTCTAGAAAAAACATGAAATAAATAAAAAAAACGAGGGTTCGATTTGATTGAGATATACCTGAAACTAAACAAATTAAATTCGAAAAATGAGTTTAAAGTAAATATTCAAGTAAGCAAACCTTGGTTCGGGTAACTTCCACTTTTGGAACTTGAGATTTATCCTTGGTGCACGAAATATCGGATGCCCATTCAAATATTTGTTGTGATATTGAAATCAATCTTTCTTTACTATTAGCCAACTAAAAACATGTATTTTAATCAACCCTTATTATTTAACAACCCTAGATACAATCTAAGATTTAATCAAATAATGACTTTATGTATTAGAAAGATCAACAAAGCAAGACAACAAAAACATATATAGTTGTATTTAATCTAGTTGAACAATCCTCCTAAGATTCATTAGTTTCGACGCAAGTAAACCATACACTCCTAGTTACTACACAAATCAAAGGGATTGAACAATTATGGATTCAATATTTGACCTAGCTATAGATTATCTAAATTAATAAACTAACTCGTACACATTAGAAATCAACTTAAATAATCATGAAAATGAGCATAGAAGAAAGTTCAATACTTGAAATAAACAAACCGATTTATATTAATGTTTAAGTACCTCAAAATCTTTGATTTTCAAAAGCTTCGATTACCTTCACCAAGGAGAAAGGTTTAGCTGCTCATGACACCCGCCATAGCATGAAAGAGAGAGAAAATAAAGCCGCCTCATCTAAGAATAATTAAAAGTTGTTTGCTCTAGTCTCGCTAGGTTTCTATTTATACAAGGTGTCTATTTTTCAAAAAGGTTACATAATATTCTCTCCTCTTTTGGTAGGTCGGCGTCTTTTTCCGGCAAATCGTAATAATTTTTGTTTCTTTCTGCGAGTCCGTTGTCTCGTTTCGCGGATTTCAACGTGCCCGCATCAAGTTGCAACGTGCCCGTGCCTTCATGTCCTATTGCATCCTCCTACGAGAATAATCAAAAGTTGTTTGTCCTAGTCTCGCTAGGTTTCTATTTATACAATGTGTCTATTTTCTAAAAAGGATACATAATATTCTCTCCTCTTTTGATAGGTCGGCATCTTTTTCTGGCAAATCGCAACAATTTTTGTTTCTTTTTGCAGTCCGTTGTCTGTTTTTACGAATTTCAGCATGCCCGTATCAAGTTGCAACGTGCCCGCGCCTTCATGTCTTATTGCGTCTATGTCCGCTCGCATCTACATGCCCTCATTATTATTCTTAACGTGCCCATGCTTCTTGTGCTTTCCAGGTGTCCACATTTGCTATATTAGCGTGCCCATGCTACTTTTCGTAACGTGCCCATGCTTTTTGTGTTTTTCAATGGCTGAATTGGTTTTAATCGTAAATTCTCTTTACAATTTTTTTAACGTCATTTTTCAATCAGCTCCACACCTAGCTCATAGAATACAAAAGACAGCTTAAGTTTTATCATTTAGACATCTCAAAATAGTAAAATGTAAGAAAATTTAGCAATTCAAACACATGTTTTAAGTATTATCATATATATATAATTTAAACTTTTTACGGGAGTTACATGACCAGCAGCCATGGCTCGGCTTTTAGGCACGCACGTGCCAAGCCCCGGTTACCCAACTTGGCGACCCAACTTGGCCGCCTCCTTCTTTTTTTCTTTTCTTTTTTTCCATATATCTAAGCATTGGTGCCTGGGTTGGCATTCTATCCTTTTCTCTTTTTTTCCTTCATATATATATGTGGCTCATGATTAACAAACATATTTTTAGGTTACAATGGCCATTTTGAAATATTTTTAATTTTTGATTTTATTGCAAATTTGTAATGACTAATAACTTTTTGATATAATTTTATTTGTTAATAAATTAGGTTTTTTAGTATATGAATTTTGGGATAATTTTTACAACGTCAATGTTTTATTTTTTTAAAATATATTATTATAATTCATACAATAAATTATTTTTATATTTTTAAATGAGTGTTTTATTTTTTAATATATATATATATATATATATATATATATATATATATATATATATATATAGAGAGAGAGAGAGAGAGAGAGAGAGAGAGAGAGAGAGAGAGAGAGAGAGAGAGAGAGAGAGCCAAAAGTATATTTTAGATAGTTTGACTCAATTTTTTTTTAAATAATGAGTTAAAAAAATTCACAAGTTTTATTTTCTTTTTTATATATATTTATTCAGAATTTATCGTAACCAATTTTGTTGTAGTTTTTATTTTAATCTATTGACTTCAATCGATTTCTACAATTTAGGTGGGTTTTTTTGTATATTTTTTTATTTATTTTATATACTATCAATCTGTTATATATATATAGTTTTATTACAAATTAACTATATATATTTGATTTATATTAATCACAAAAAATAAAACTTTCTACTAGCATTACACCATACTAATAATTAACCCTACATATGTAATGGTTGTCTATCTACAGCATAGTGTAGATATTTGACTAGTAATTGCTAAAAGTCGTAAGCCCATCCCAAGATGAGAATCTTTTCTTTTTCTTGTTTTTTTTTCCTTTTAAAAAGACAAAGAAAAACTTTAGGAAAGAAATAAATTTTATGCAAAGATAGGAAATCTAGCATATATAAAATTAAAACTTTGATATATATATATATATATATATATATATATATATATATCAAAAGATCATGTCTATAAAAAATTACACGTTTACCACATCAAATATGCTTCATTAATAAATCCATCATCCGATCAAAAGATGGTTTTTAAAAATTACGTTGAAAGATCATGTCTCTGGAAAATTACACTTACCACCATCAAGTATGTTTCATTAATAATTTCATTAATAAATACATCTGATTAAAAAATGGTTTTTAAAAAATTATAGTAGAAAATCACGTCTAAGAAAAATTTAACATTTACCACTATCAAGTGAGTTTCATTAATAAATCCATCATTTTATCAAAAGATGGTTTTTAATTTTTTAAATTCTTCATAAATCTAAATCATATCAATACAAATCTGATATTTGTTTCCCCTTTCTTTTAAAAATAAAAATTATCCAAATTAAATTAAAAATGTGTTTTTATAAAAAATCAATAATTTCTTTTTTCCCCTTCTTCAAGCATCCTATATAATTTCAGTATGCGGATAAAATCCCTCCTTTTTCCTCCTTAATTCCTCTTTCTGATCTCTTCTGCTTCAAAATTTATAAGCATTTGGAGACCCAAAATGCTTTGAGCTTTTAATTTTCTCTTAATTAATCAAATAATTAATGCCTATCTTATCTCGTAATTTACATAGGCTATCAAAGCTTATTAATTCGGTGCCTGTTTTAACCTACCTACCTACTATCTATATATATGTTTCTTGTATGAGCCCATAAAATACTACGTCACTACGCAAATTTGGTGCGAATCCAATGGAAAACTTGCAATGGTTTAAAAAAAAAAAAAATCTGTTGCAAATTTCCGAGTTATAGCTCCGTGGTCAATTACTTTTTGTTTTTTAAGGTAATTTTTGTGCAAACTTTCTTACATAAAAAGTAAGTTTATCTTTTATCGGATTTTAAATGAAAATTCGAATGATAACGTGACAATATAGTACTTGTTTTACCAACTACGTCAAATAAACCCCATGCGGTTGCGGTCAGCCCATGCCAGCCTTTTCTCTCTCTCTTTTCTAGAAGCAAATAAGTATATATATGTAGGGGAACCGATGTGTATTAAAAGCTGTGGTTGAGAGTTTGAAACGTCGCATGTGGTTGTCTGGTTGGGTTGGGATTGAGGTCTCCATCAAGGCATTAGTAGATGGACCCTGTTTTTCTATTTCTATTGCGAATAAATAGCTAGTTTTAGATGGGGATCGATTGAAAAGGGGCCTCTATCTTGCCCCAGAATTAATTCTCTCCTGACCCTCTACACCCTATATGGTCCCTGCAATTCTATCCAAGGTAGGCCGTTTCAGCTGAGTTGGGATGAGCCCCCATCTAGGCCAGATCAAGAATTTTGTTCCCTCAAAACTCACTGCTTGGGCTGGGCTTGTTATGGCTTAGGTAAAGTTGGGCTACGTCTAGGATCTAGGAAAGTGATGATGGCTGGAAATATCTATGATATTTGTTTTTTATTTAAAATAAAAGTTTTAATGATGTGTTTTTATTATGTTTAGTTTATTTTTGAAAATTCATGAAACATAAAAACAAATTTATCATTTTATCATCAAAATTTAACGTATCTAATTTATATTTATCTTTTTTTAATACAAAAACTTTTATTAATTTGTATTTTATTAGAGCACATATCCAACGTTAAATAGTTAAACTGATAATGAATAATATATAAGATTAAAAAGAGATAACTCATCATAAGACTTAAGTCTTTTGAATAAAACTCAATCTCAATTTTCTAATTGCATATGATATCGAGCCTCCCATGTAACTTAACGGATCCAAAAGATGAACTACAAGTGAAGTAATCTTAAAATAAATATCACACATTGAATAATTAAATTAATAATGAATAATATGTAAAATTAAAAGAAAGATTTAAATCTTTTGAATAGTAACAAATCTAATTTTCTAACTCTGTATGTTTAAAATCGACATGGTTTCTTGTAAAACAATCTAGGAAGAAAAAAGTTGATGTCATAGCTTTTGGGTTTTGAACAATTCGTATACGTGAAAGACTAACTCTCTATTAATAGTTCCTTGTAAAATTTCAATACTAAATATAAAAATATATTTGAAACTTCCCACACGCTGCAGAGAACCCAAGAATAAGTTCACGAGTGACCAAAGAATAGAGAGTGAAGGAAGTGATCCCGTGAACATGCACTGATTCAAAGCCAGAGGAAGCAAACAAATGAAGGCAAATCAGCATCCGACAACAGTTCCCTATTCATCAAAAGGTAGGACAATGAGGATGACACAAATCTTGGATTTTTCACTCCCTCCACGCATCAAAATAGATAGAGACCCGTGACATATAGCTAACAAAACAATGTGGGTCAGCATTCCTTTCAATCATATGATCCCTAATTGACCAATCAAAAGATATTAATGACCATGGCATGGATCTCTACCCATAGATGCAAAAAAAAAAAAGGTTAGTTGGTCTTGGGAAAAAAACATATTACAAGTACATGAATTTAGATCCTAATGTTGGATGCGTAAATTCAATTTGAAAAGTACAAGTTGCTACGTCAATTATTTCATAGTATGTCATCGATCATGATTTAGTTTGCAATTGTCAATTTCAGATGAAATCCCACAAATTATCCAATCGTCACAGTTGCTAGCAGGCATATATCATGAAATTACAGTACATATATTTAATGTTTCAATGGTAATTAATGGCCCTTATCCTCTGTATAAATGTTATAGACCATTCAAGAATATCAAGCTTCCAACCAACCCATGCTTTTCTTTTTTGTTATTTTTTCTTGCAACAAAAGACAAAGAGCAATATAGCAATATAGATGATTAAAGGGAGTAAAATCATCAAGAATTGAACTTGCTTCATGATATTTATTTTCTTCTTTTGTTTTGACAAGCAAAATGAAGCTGAACAGCCATTAAAGAAGCTTCATTTTCAACAACCCTATAAAAAAAATTACAATAGTATTTGGAAGAAAGTGATCATTCTTTTAATTAAACATCTAAGCTAAATTAGCCTTTATTTTTTTGATCTTGAAACCCTTCTGATCAAAACCAGCAAACAAAGCACACGATAGAACACAAAAAACCCAAGCAAAATGTAGATGTTTGTCCACCTTTGACTTTCATGGAGTCCTCTCTTCTGCAAAACATCACCCCCATTCACCATGCAAGTGTTGGTCTCTTCGTACCACAAGAAGCACTTATTTACAAGGCAAGAATACTCATTGATGAGTAGTGCATCAAGGGCATACTTGTACATGGAAAAGAAGTGCATGAAGAGCCAGTACTTGGGCATATTATTCTGTGAAATGAAGTAGCCAGAGAAGAGAAAGAACCCGCCAAGAAGTATTGTCACCAAAGAAGTTCCAGCTATATAATTTGGTGCAAGAGAGCTCAAGAATAAAACAAATGAGTTTGCCATTAAGACAACGACCCAAATGATCAAAATAAAGTAAGCAAAAGCTTGCCAGGAATCACAAAGACCCACCAAGAAATAAATTGAGACCGAGTAAATGATAGCAATTGCAAGCAAGTATGGCAAGAAAACAAGAGTGTTTGCTATGAGATAAGATGAAAGTCTATAAACCCCACTTGATGTTTCTCTTAGTACAATTTGCCTTTCATTGATGAAAATTGGGAGTGTTTCAGTAGTGGAAGAGAGAAGGAAAGTGAGAGTGAAAGCAAAGAGACCAAACCTTTTTTCAATACCTTGCTTGCCATATCCAATGTTGATGTAAATAGTTCCTAGAACAAGACCAACAATAAGTGCTTCTAATGCATTTGTCAATAATAGCTGCCTTGTTCTATAAATAATCTTCCAAAACCTACTATATAGAACACAGACTTCATGGAGTCTTGAAGTCTTGTCTCTGATACTTCTCGCTTTACTATCAGAAGGGGACACTGTAGAATTGTCTGGTGATGGAGGTAGTGATGGTGGTGTATTGGGTTTACTCTCGTGAAGCTGGTTTAGGATTTCCATGGCATATTCAAGAGCATTGAGCTGTGGAGGGACAGTGAAGCCATTAGAAAACAAGAAACTTTGCAACGAAGAAAGGCTTCCATGGTGAACCACTGTTCCTTTATTCAACAAAAGTACTTTGTCTATAGTTGAAAGGATCTTGAAGCTTGGTTGATGAACGGACAAAACCACGGTTCTATAGCGTGAAGTAGCAATGGATTTGAGGGTTTGCATCACATTAAGAGCTGATTTACTGTCAAGACCTGAAGTGGGCTCGTCAAGAAGTAAGATGCCGGGGTCATGAAGGAGGCTTAGCCCTATTGAAACACGTCTAAGTTCACCACCCGATAGTCCATGAGCTAGCCTTGCGTTAGCCAAGTGTGTTAGGTTTAGCTCATTGAGAAGAGACTCAACAATTGTGGCAATTTGTGATGATTTTGGGTTGAGAAGGCGAGCAGAAAAGGCGAATGTTTCAGATACAGTGAGCAATGGAAGGCATGCATCATGTTGAGGGACATAAGCTGAAAGCTTGCGAAATGAGGACGAGTTTACGGGGGTGGAGTTGAGAAGGAGAATGCCACTTGATGGTGAAGTTCTAGCCGCTAAAATGTCCAAAAGAGTGGATTTTCCAGCTCCACTTGGGCCAACAATGGCAAGGATTTGGGATGGATAAGCTGTGAGAGACACTTCCTTTAGGATGTAATTTGGTGGGGTTGTTGTGCAGTGCTTGAAGAGGAAGAGTGGTGCGATAATGCTGTTGGAAGTTGTGGTGGATTTAACATAGGAGATTGACGTTGCTGTTAATTTATAGGTTTTAAGCGATGGTGGTGGTTGTGGCAACGGTGAAGATGATTGTGGTGGTGGAGAAGGTTGTGATTGATCTTCCATGGAGAAGCAGAAGGAGATTGAAGGTTGAGAGAGAGGATTATTTGAAGTGTCCAAAAAACGAAGTACTGGAGAGATATGTTCATGAATATTTCCGTCACTTTAGTGTTTGTAGTCGATAGCAAGAATATTAAGAATTAAAAGTGTGACAGTGCCCCAAGTTGTTTATTTATTATTATTATTATTAAAGTATCTTGATTTAGTTTTCATGTACTGAGACAACATTCAGGTTTGCTCATTCATAAAAATTATTTTCTTATATTGTTTTTTAGGATTTGCTTTTTGGATAACGAGCAAACCCACTTGTCATTTGTACAAAACCCTTATGATTAAATATATAGTTTTACTTGTTAATTAGAGTTAAAACAACTAATTGGATCCAATGCGAAGACTAACTTGCTACTAAGAGCACCTACCAGAAAATCAATTTTGTTTCCTCCCTTACATTTCTATACCTCGGCATCCATATCGTCTTTGCTCTGTTGGTATACACAAATGGGGTAGATAGAATCATGGATGATTGTCTTAAAACAGAGAAATATTCCTCGTTAGGAAGGCTAGCTAATTTTTGGTAATCATATCGATCATTAATTGACACACCCTATAAGAGCAAAAGATGCTGATAATTCAAATAGCTTTTTCCTTGATGATGATTATATTTTCTTTGTTATAATTAAATTATTCATTGCCATGCTCTTATGCATTCATTGGTCTGCATGATTTAATCGCTCTAGGCGATAAGAAAAACTTATGTCTAATTGATTATAAAATATCTTAAACTATTAATAAAAAAAATTGTAATATGTTCTTCCGCAATCAACCTCTTTTATTTTGTTAATTAATTTCATACGATACAAGAGAAATGTTTTGAAAATTTTAAATATAAAATATGTGTTATTATTTATAATTCTACTTGTCGTTTACATGCGTTTCATATGAGCTAAGAAAACAAAAGAAATGTTGAAATATTTGATTGGGATTTGAAACTCAATTAATTGGTAATGTGATTCCAGAAGAGCAGTGGTTGTTAGACTGAAGTTGGCCAGCAATTAATGGATGATAGGACTACTTCTTTCATATTGTCAACTATAAATGATAGTAGTGTCTTTCAACCATTTTATACAACAAATGGCAATATATATATATATATATATATATGGTGGGTTTTGAGTGGAATTTTCTGTAGAGAAGAAAAAAGAAACTGTAACTAAATTATTTTGTTTCTTGCCCTAATATTCACGAGCTCACTGTTCTATCTCTCTCCCATCATGTGTTCGTTTTGTCCTTGGATAAAGCAACATGGCCAACCTGCACTTGAGACGAAACATGCATTAATCAGCTAAAATTCCAATCCGTGATCCCTCTTCTCATCTGTCAAAACTTGCGTATAAAATGTGGAAACAGTAGCAGCAGTTACATCATCATGTATCTGACAGGTGGCATTTCAAGGATGTGGATGTCTATGAGGATGTAGGGGACTATAGGAGCACTACCATGGAAGAATATATACATATCACGGACCCATATATGGTTGTCTTGGAAGCAAAAATCACCCCATGACAAATTGCTTCTTCTTCTTCTTCTTCTTTTTTTTTTTAAAAATGTTTCTGTTGTGTAGCATGACGCTTCGATGTTTCTTAGGTGAAAATCATAGTGATGATGACTGTTTAGTCAAAGTTCAGAAAATTAGAGGCAGAAGGAGGACCATTTCAGAAAATTGATCAAAAGAAAAGGTTTAATGAAAAAAATTACCTCCGTTCTATTATAATTTAATAATTTTAAATTTTTATTAACAATAATGCATAATTTAAATTTTAAAATATCGATTTTTGAATAAATTTTATCTAAATTTATTAATTTTAACAATCAATCCAACTAACTGTTAATTTTTATTTGTTGTTTTGTTATTTTTCAAGAGAGATTCTTTCCATTTAAAATTTCGACATATTAATCCTTATGATTTTTCTTAGTCAATTAAATTATTATTTGTATCTAATTTTTTTATTTTGAAAATAACTTTTATGTTGTATCATTATCCATTAAAACAATCAGCTTTTATAATTAATAAAATACAAATATTTATTGGTTGAATTTGATCAATTGAAATTATCAAATAATTTATTTTAACTGAAAATTTTTTTTTATCATGCCAATAAATTTATTCTTGTAATTGTCAATTATTAAATTTTAAATATAGTTATATTTATTTAATTTTTTTTATCTTCATATGTTTTATAGGATTTTTTTCTCACAACTAATTCAAAAATATAATATGTATTTAAAATTTTTAAAGTTAGAAAACTATTTTTTTAACTTTTCTAATTTTATTTTATTTCTAGTTTTTTAAAGATAGGTTCAAAAAGTAAAAGTTCTTTTTCAAGGAGAACCAAAAAAAAGTTTATTGACAAATTTAATGAAATTATATATATATATATATATATATATATATATATATATATATATATATATATAAACGGGGTAGAAAAAAATCTCTCTTGAAAAATAGAGAAAAATTATTTTAAACTTTTTTTAAAAAAAAATTAACAGAAAAAATAACAGCAAAAAAAATAAAGGTCAACTTACAATTAATAGATTTGAATAAAATTTGTCCAAAAATCAAAATTTTGAGGTTCAAATTACATAAATTAATAATAAAAATCTAAAATTATCAAATTGTAATAGAATGAGAGTAATTTTTACCGCAAAACCATAAAAAATGAATGAGCTATTTTATTTCCATATTGACCACGATGACTGGTGGTTTCTTCTACGTTATTTAATTGGACAGTGTAAAAAAGAGAGATTCAAAAACTCTTACATTCCTAAAATCAATAACTTTAAATTTAAATTGGATGGATATGATAATGCACGGTAAAAATGATAACAACTTAACTTATCATTGGTTTACTTTTCTCACCTATTTTAAATCATTAAATTCAAAAAAAAAAAAATCAACGATTAGATTTAAAACAATAAAAAATATAAGAAAATCTGAATCCAAAAATAATCAAGTAGGTTGGAGTTTTGGACTCCTAGTTGCTATGCTTAGATTTCAGCAGCTTGTTGGTCTTGTCTTCAGTTTTGTCATTACCAAGCTCCTCATATGCCCTTATGATTTCCTCTGCAATTGCTGCAAATCACAGATGTGAAGAAATGGATTTTAGCCAGTAGTAGAAAAGAAGTATAAACAGTACAAATCTTGATCATTCAGTATATACAAGTTAGTACAATTACCATCTTCTTTCTCTTGCCAACTCCCATAGGACTTCACTGTTCAAAGAAATGCAAATTTTACGTTTTTAGCACAACTAGAGATATCTAGACTTCTACATAAAAGAAAAGTTATTTCGGAGTTATTTCGTTTAAGTATTATTTTTGTTGTTATAATTTTTATTATATTACTTCTACTGTTCAGTTTTGTTTATTTAGGAGGTTTTTTTATTTTATTTTTTTTATGATTTTGCAACTTCTCAAGCATGATCCGGAAAAGATAAAATTATTAAAAAATAATATAAATCATATTCAAGTTTCGTTGCGATGATTATTTGATAAAAATAAGTGATTGTTCAATTATTTTTTTTAATTATTTTCTACATATGCAAAATAAAAACGACAGCACAAATAACAACAAAACTGTAATGTCAGATCAGCAGTAGCCATAACCATCCACAGTCACATGATTTTGGTGCATCTCCTGCCATCATAATTTTCCTTTTCAGGTATAGGGTGAGGGAAAGTGATAGTTGATTAAGGGATAATGCGTGGATGAGAGGGCTAAATTACATGGATATATATATCAACAGAAGGAGAAGACATTCTATATGTACTGCCAAGAGTTAATGATTATGGTAAGAAAATTTAGACATCTTTGGAGGAGGAATGTATGCTAGTTGTTACGAGGAAAAATACAGAAGAGATGGAGAATTTATATATTTGGTCTTTCGAAAATATTTATGATCACAACTACTTTGATGTTCCGTGTCCAGTCCTATGTCTAATATAAAACTATTTAAATTTTAAAATAAAATAATGCTAAAGTTTAAATAAATCAAAATTAAATTTGGTAAATATTAATATGTCCAAATAAAACAAATCAGTTGCATATAAATATATAACATTTAGACTTCTTTTTTTTTTCAGTATGCATTTTAGGAAATCGGAAAAAAATTAACTCATAATATTTACTAAAATTTATTTCTCAATTTCTTTTTCACTTAAAAAATAGCATGCATAAAATACTTAATAATGATAATAATAATAATAATTCTAGTTTTACTTATAATTAATAACATATTTGTGTGTGATTTTGACATTCCCTTTTATTAAAATAAAAATAATAAATTCAATAATCCAAATAAAAATTCTATGTAATTTTATATATTTTCATCAAAATTTTGTATTTAATTAATTTTTGCTTACCATATGAATTTTCTTTTTTAAATAAATGATTCTTTTGTCCTTTTTTTATTTTGAATAAAAAAATATTATAACTTTAAGAGCGAGTTTTAATCAAAAAAGAAAAAAATGTATGTTTTAATATATTTATAAGATTTTAAGAGAAAAATAAAATGATATATATAAAAAATAATATATAAAAAGTCAATCATTTTATTCTTAGAGACAAATTAATTCCTCTTTGTTATGAAATAATGAATGTCTATTATCATGTTCATCTATTTTTTATATCCCACTACTCATGATTATTAATATGATTCAATTCATCATTCAATATGAGAAATTGAAAAGGTGATGCAATTGATTATTCATAATCTCTTCCAATTCTCTTCTCAAATTTGAAGCCTATAAATAGGCTTGATTGCTCATTAGTTGGTGTACAAGCATTTTGTTGAGATTGTGAGAATTTTTTAGAGTTATTATCTCTTATATTCTCTTTATAGTTAAATCATTTCTTCATCATTTTTCTCTTTAATTCTCCTCTTATTTCTATTTCTTTTATAACACATTATCAACACGAAGTTCTAACCAATTGAAATAATAGATCACGAGGTATGTATCTACCAAAAGACTTCATCATTTGGATTTTTTCTACATAAGTGTTCTACCAAAAGATTTAAATTATCTAGATCATCAAGAGGTATGTATCTAATTTATCATTTACTTTAAGTCTAACCATACGTAGAATATATGTTTGAAAAACTTGAATTATTTAATATATAGAATTTAATGATCTAATATATATTATTTGAAAAGTCTAAATTTTATTATTTTTTTATTTTTATTTAAATTTTATCATTATATTTTTATTTATTGCTTAATATTATTATTATACTTTGCAATATACAATTTTAATGATATCAACCATCACAAAATTTGATTTTGTGGCTTTCGACATTTTGGGTAAGAATTATTGATCATGAATGCTTAATGCTGAGTTAATATCATCTACTTTTCATGTCTCGAATATGCTCTCGTAGTACCATATCAAGAAAATGAGTTTAAGAAACATTTTGAATTGATTTTATATTTGTTCATAGCTAAATAAAATGACAAACCATTGATGAAAATGAATAAATCTTATCCAACTGGATTTACTCCATTTCCTAAAGTGAATGTGATAACTTATAATAATTTTGGGCATGGACAAAGATGTGGTTATAGCCATGGACGTAATCGAAATAATTATCATTATAATTGTGATGACCATAATATTACATCTCATCACCGAAGTGGATAACTATGTAAAAAAATGAATAAAAATAGATAAAAGCACTATTCGAAAAATAAATATTATAGATGTGGAATGAATGAATATTGGTCGTGTACATGTCGTACACCAAAGCACCTTATTGAGCCTTATTGAAAAATAAAAAGTAAAATATGAAGGTCACTTTTATATATCGAAATAATGGTAATTGAAATTAATTACTTGGTAGTTTTTTATTTATAAATAAAATATTTTATTTTTTTATAATTTATATCGTATAGTGATGGTTACAAATTTATTTTACTATTTATTTATTTGTTTGTGTTTATGAGAAATATATTTATTTATTTATTTTGTATTGATTTATTTGATTATTTATTGTATGTTAATATTATGTATGATAATAGCAATATAATAAAGCCCTAGAAGAGCGACTATATTATTATCTAAGGAGATAGATTTTAAAGGCTCTAGAAGAGCGATTATATCATGACTTAACGAGATAAATTTTTGAAGCTCTAGAAGAGTGAATAAATTATTACTTGAAGAGAAAATATTTAAAGACTCTAGAAGAGTCGATATATTATTACTTGAAGTGACATAATTTAAAGGCTCGAGAAGAGCAAATATATTATTATTTGAAAGGATAAACTTATTATAAATGATGTAATATTCTCTTCAAAGTCTCATACAAATTTATTGAGTTTCAAAGATATTCGTATAAATTAATATCATATCAAGATAGCAAACGTGAATACTTATATATTATAATTATTATACTAGATAGAAAATATCCATTGAAAAATTTATCCGGTTTCTCTTCTAGTCTTTATTACAAATATTGGAATGATTGAAACAATTGCTATAGTAAACCGAAGTTTACTAATTCAAATACTTTTATTATATGACATGAACATTTGTGTTATCTTGAGTCTTTTATGATGCGAACAAATTATTAAAAATTCATATGAATATTTATTGAAGAGCTAGAAGATTATTTAATTTAATGAATTTTTATGTTCTACATGTTGTAAAGAAAATTGATTATTAAGTCATCACTAAGTATAATTGAGATTGAATCTTCAGTATTTTTAGAATGTATTCAAGGTGATATATGTGGATCAATTCATCCAACATGTGAACCATTTTAATATTTTATCATTTTAACAAATATATCCACAAGATGGTCACATATATGCTTATCATCGACTCGAAATCTGATGTTTTCGAGATTGCTAGCAAATAATTTGATTTTAAGCATAATTTTTAGATTATGCCATTAAAATAAGTCACCTTGATAATGCTAGTGAATTTATTTCTCATGCATTTGATTATTATTGATTGGCTATTAGAATAAAGGTTGAACATCATGTTACTTATATTCATACTCATAAAGGTTTAGCAAAATTTTTTGTCGAAAGGCTCCAATTGATAGCTAAACCATTATTTAGAAAATAAAACTCCCTATTTATATTTAGGGATATGCAATCTTACATGCAATAATATTTAATTGCATCGGACCCATAAGTTATCAAAAATTCTCCTTCATTTAATTAGTTTATGGTCACAAGCTAAATATTTCTTATTTAAGAATTTTTTGACGTTGCGGTGTATATCCTTAGTGCTCTTTCATAACGAAATAAAGTGGGCACTTAATTGAGATTGAGAATATATGTTGGATTTGAATCCTTTTCGATAATTAAATATCTTGAATCATGAATAAGTGATATTTTTACAACTTGATTTATCGATTGTCATTTTGATGAAACAATTTTTTCAATATTAGGGGGAGAGAATAAACAAAATAAGCGAGTTGAAAATGTAAAAAAAAAAAAATTACATAGAGTACTCTATCTTTATATCAATTTGGTACAAACACAATATGAACTAAAAGTTCATAAGATAATTCGTTTATAAGGTATTACAAACCAACTGCTAGATGCATTCTCATATCCTTAAAAAGTAACTAAAATGTATGTCCTCGTTGAGAATGCTTCTATTAGAATTGATGTCTTAAAAGGACGAGTCTATTAATATTATAGCTAACGAATTTAAAGGATGCACGAAGTGTGGAAGATCGATCGGTTCTAAAGATAAAAATCTCTAAAAGAAAAGGGCAAGATGAAAATATTCACCAAACGATCCAATATATTTCCGATAATAGGCTTCCGGAAGAAGTGCAAATGCTTGAAAAAATCAAGAGATTTTGATAAATTATATCAATACATGGAGAAAATATGACCGAAAAGAAACACCTATTGATAAGATTTTTACATGTAATGTTGCAATTGATATTTTGAATAAAAATAAGGATCCTAAGTCTCAATTATTGAAGAATGTCGACATAAAGATGATTAGCCTAAATGAAAGGAGCAATCCGGAAAGAATTTTGTTCTCTTACAAAAAAGTAATTTTTTAAACCCATAGCTAAAACGCCTAAAGATGTTAAGCTAGTGGGATATAAATGAGTATTTTTATGAAAAAAAGTAAAAAAGATGAGATTATAAGATACAAAGCAAGATTTTTTGCAAAGAATTAATATTGACTATAAGGAGTCATATTCTCCTATAATGGATGCAATTATATTTTATTATTTCATTAGCTCTGGTAAAATATATGAAAAAATTCATATGTATGTATTTAATAATTGTGATCATAATTTATTTGTTCATTTGAAATAATATCGGTATGAAAGTCCTAGAAGGACTTAACATGCCATAAGCATATAATACATATTCTCGAGAAAAGAATTCAATTAAATTATAAAGATCTCTATTAGAATTATTTTAGTTTTTAGAAATTTAATTTATTCTATATTTTTTATATTTTATTTTTTTATATACCGTTTATTACTAACCCATGTGCAGTGATATGATCACTTCAATAATTATTTATTGAAAAAAAGTTATAAAAAAATAACCCTATTTGTTCATATATTTTTATTTGAAAAGGAGTTTGTTGTATATGTTGATGACTTAAATATTATTCAAACTCCCGAAGAGATTCTAAGTGTTATAAGTTATCTAAAAAATAGAATTTAATGTGAATACCTTGGGAAAATAAAATGTTATCTCGACCTGTAGTTCAAGCACTCAAAGAATGAGACTTTTATTCATCGATCAATTTGTATAGAAAAAAGTTCTACAATGATTCTATATAAAGATCATTCATTAACTAACTCAATGATAGTTCATTCACTTTATATCCAAAAAGATCATTTTCGACCTCGAGAAGATAACGAAGAACTACTTGGTGTTGAAGTACCATATCTTAGTGCCATCTGGTGCATTAATATATCTTGCTAATAATACTCAACTCGATATAGTCTTTTCTATAAATTTATTAGCAAGTCATACTTTTTTTCAATATGGAGATATTGAAATAAAGTTAAATACATACTATGTTATCTTCGAGGAATAATTGATATGGGTTTATATTACTCAAATAAATCAAAGACAAGATTAATTGGTTATGCGGATGCGAGTTATTTATCTAATCCACACAAAGCTCGATCGCAATCGGCTATATATTTATATATGGAGATACGGTTATATCTTGACGTTCTATGAAGCAAATTATAGCTACCGCATCTTCAAATCATGCGGACATATCAATTCACAAGGCAAGTCAAGAATATGTTTAGCTAAGATCAATGATCAATCATATCATTAGCAAAAGAAGTTCCAACAATATCATATGAAGATAATGTCGCTTGCATAATTTCATTGAAGGGAGAATACATCAAAGTGATAATCTAACGGATTTATTCGCTAAAGCATTACCTACCATCATTTTTGAGAAGATGATTCATAAGATTGAAATACTTCATCTTAGAAATCTCAAATGATATTTTCAACGGGAGGATGCTAACATTGAGATTAATGTGTGTAGAGAATATTGTACTCTTTTTCCTTCACTAGGATTTTTTCCCATTGGGTTTTTTTTCTAGTAAGGTTTTAATGAGGCATGTTCCTTGTACGATGGACATTCAGGGGGAGTGTCATAAAATAATGAATGTTTATCATCATGTTCATCTACTTTTTATATCCTCATTACTCATAATTCTTAATATGATTCAATTCATCATTCAATATGAGAAATTGAAAAGGTGATGCAATTGATTATTCATAGTCCCTTCCAATTCTCTTCTCAAATTTAAAGCCTATAAATAGGCTTGATTGTTCATTAGTTGGTGTACAAGCATTTTGTAGAGATTGTGAGAATTATTTACGGTTATTATCTCTTATATTCTCTTTATAGTGAAATCATTTCTTCATCATTTTTCTCTTCAATTCTCTTATTATTTCTATTTCTTTTATAACACTCTTGGATTTTTCAATATTTTTTTTTCAAATTATGCAAATATTAATAGCAAAAAATCATCATTCATTAAATAATACGAATATTAATAGCAAAAAACTCAAACAATATTTTGAAAAGTATGATACCATTAGGTATTTTTAAAATATTATTTTAATCATTATATTTGAAGAAAAATTAATTCAGAATATATAAAAATAAAATAAACAAACAAATAAAGAAAAGAAAAAACAAAATGAGAGCAATAAATCCATAAATCATATATTATAGAATCCAAAGCTTTTTGAGTTTTTTTTTTTTTTAATTCCAAATAGATTATAGGAGTTATAATAGTGATTTTAAAAAAGAAGTTATGAGTTTTACAGTGAATTTAGCACAACTCAATGATAAAATAAAGTTTAAAGGTGACATAGCTTTTAATTTCCTAAAGTCCATATAAATAGCAAAAAATGTGCATGATGGAGCAAACTGCCCATCAAGTTTTAAGGAATATTGCACAAAAATACGAGTCTTGAATACTCAACTTATGGAATTACTATGAACAACGACCTTGTATTTTGCATTTGCAGTATGCAAATCGCTAAACTGAAGAAAAAAATCCGTTCCTTTATCTCCCCTTTTTCATTTTATGTACTTCTAGTTCACAAGTTAAGCTCATATAGGTGTGTAGAAATCAAATTAAAATCATTATTTACAAGATATATATTACATTATTAAGATTTTCATATTCTATATAAATTGGGATCATAGAAAATATTATATTTACAGTATCAAATTAATTAATTTTGTCTGTCATTTTGCGTCAGAAAAGCCCAAGTTTTACAGAACAAAAGCTGCTTCAGCCTTCGCTCTCTTGGCCCAGAACATTTTCTTTTTATAATTCTTTTATGAATATGATAAAGAAAATTCGTTGACTTAATATGATAATCCCTTAATTTTAAAATTGAAGGACATGATTAGTTTTATCACTAGTGTGCTGCCTCGTCATTTGGTCACAGCAGTTCTTGAAAATGGAAAGTGTTGGGCCTATAGAGTCATTCCAATGTAATTTGTGTTGCCGATTATGTTGGGCTTGTTGATTCTCCTTGAAACGAGATTGTGGAACAGGCTTAGGTCCAAGTAAAAAAAATGTAATTTTCATTTTCTTTTATAATGGAGGTTTATTGGATTTAATTACGTTACTAATTTTCTTATACCCCTCTATCTTGATTTGAATCATTTGTTCTTCTACAACTCAAATAATAATCACTTTCTACGAAAATGTGGGATGTATTATTAAGATACAAACTTGATTTGATTGAATGAGGTTTTTTTTTGGGTACGATAAAAAATATTTACAGATTAATTTTTACATCAATCATAATTAAATTCATTTGATCTTTTTTTTTATTTTAGAATGTAAAATGATATTTTATTAATATCATTGATGTCACAAATGCAAAATTATTTTCATGCAACAAATATTGAAAGGATAACAATGTTAGTAATTGAATCTATCTGTTTGGAATAGAAAATAGAGACAATTAAAACTAGCCTTCCGAGTAGTAAATAGGTCGTTCATCAACGTGGATGGTTTGGATTTGATGAAAAGCAAAAACTCGTTAAAATCCTCAAATTTGGTTTGCCTTCGCAGCAACATCGCACGCTTGCAGATAAATGAGGCTATTACGAAATAATGATGAAACAGACAGCACCACGAAACTTCATTAATGAAAGATTCCTCCCTGTCAATCATTACCAAAATCTTCAAAACAATTAAAAAGGCTCGCCAAACTTTTATTTGAAGGAAAGCAAACCCTAACATGCAGGACCTTTAATGAAAAGGAAAACTAAATAAAGATCCAGTTATAGATAGTCCAGATTTGAATCTATAATAACAAACACAATGAGATCTAGATCAAGAGGAATTTAGATTCTTTATATTCTAAATCAAAGAACACACAAAAATCTTAAAATATAAATCCAGAACTAAGAAAAAGAAATGGAGGATCGGGAAAGAAAACAAAGAAAAAGAACAAAAAAGGAAAGATGAGAGGCTTTGAGTCTTGATATTAATGAGAAATATAAAACTATTCATGAGACTTCACTAACAATTTAAATTTTTTAATTAAGATTATTCACGCGACTTCACTTAATAATTTAAATTTTTTAATTATGATAATTTCTTAATAACGTATCAAAGTATTTTTAACATAACAAATAAGAGTTAGAATCTTATTATTTTTATTTTCTTTTTTAAATTATTAAAAAAATAAAGTAAGATGGTATGAATTTGTATAAGTTTTAAATATAAATAACTTTTTCATATGAAGGAATTTGTAGATTTATGCAAATTTTAAGTTCAAATAATTTTTTTACTTAAGAATATTTGTGGGCTTGCAAAAATTTTAAGATCAAATAATTTTTTTTTGTAAAGATGTTTTGAAAAATAATATAAAATTATTTTTGAAACCATTAATTGAAAAAAATGTCCCACAACAACCTCGAAAAGGGAAAAAGAAAGGGGACATGGGTTTCAGTTTTTAAAGATTTTTTAGACAATTCATTTTACCTTTGTTACAATTAAAAGAAAGGAACTTCATTTTTTTTTTTTTTTTTGCTATTGTATTACAAAGGGATGGATCATGTATTTCGATCTTGAACTAACGATTCATGTAATCAAATTCTTGAATCATACGTGGGACAAAATTAGTCTTTCGATCAAAATCCACTTAGCTGTTTAATGAAAAATATATTGGGTGTTATTGGGTCTTCTTAATTCTAAAAACTAATTTAAGGAATGAGGTTTTCTCTTAATTTATAAATTCTTTCATAATGATGTGAGATAATCTAATAAAATAGATACGGGAGGTATAAATCCGACCATGAGACTGGCAATAATATTACTCAAAACAACCGTTATAAAAACGTAACTAGAACAAGATTTTTTTAAAAAAATTATAACGTCGATAAACGTTTAAGATCATATATATTTTTCTCAGTTGAGAAAAGAAGATCATAATTTAATCGATTGTAAAAAAAAAAAAAAAAAAAAAAAAGGGTCATTTTTTTCATTCGAAGTTCGATCGGGCGCCTCTGGTGCTTTCCCTTGCTGTGTTAGACTTAACCTTCTTTCATGTACTCAGGCTGAAAACCTCCAATGCCCAACTTTTGTACTTCTGTTATTTTACTGAATCGAGATCAAGGAAAGGACATGAACAATCTTTTTTTTTTTTTTCAGAAGCAAAGCAACTTATTTTGGTTTAACCAAGAATTTTGATTGTTATTGTCTGCCCTTTTTTGAAGAAAAAATGATAAGATCAACGCCAAGGTATAACAGTTCAACTAACGGAAGAGAATCAAATACAAAATCGTTAAAAAAAATTATATTGAATTGAATGATTAAGAAGAAATGGCCCGTTTTTTAAAAAAATTAAGCCCAAAAGTATTATGTAATGTGCAATTTCAGGACCAAAAAACCTCCCAAATTAAAATTTGGTATTTTTTTAATACCCATTTTGTCTCTACTCAATCTCTCTCAAGAAAAGGAGGAGGACCAAATCGCTGGACCTTGCAATGTATTCGAATCTAAGTGGATTTATGTATTTTTTTTAAAATATTGTTTTAATAATTTGATTTGAAGAAATATCAAAATTAAAATTCTAAAAATAGAAAAAGAAATGGGTATGGGTCGGGAATCCAAACCCATACGCATCTGGGCTTGGAGGGGAGGCCCACATGCTTGGTCCTCCAATAATTTTAAAAAATAAAATAAAAATAAAAAAATCCATACCACCATGCCCATTTGGAGAATGCAAATCACAAAACTGAAAATAAAACCCACTCCTTTGCCTCCCTTTTTTTTTTTTTTTCAATTCATTTCATTTCATGTGGAGAATACCTTCCCAAGTTGAGCTCATATCGGTGTAGAGAAATGAAGTTATCACCACCATTTACAATATATTCAAATATTCTTAAAGATTAAAATATTAATATTTGCACATTCGATCACAGAAAATATTCTATTTATTAAATTCTGTTATCAGTGGTGTAATTAATTTCTATAAAATGCAGTCATTTTGCATTAAAGAGGCCCAATTTTTCTGTACCGTAGAACGAAAGCTGTCTCAGCCTATGCTCAGTTACTTGGGCCTACGGTTTTGACCCAAACCATTTTAATTTTTAATTCTTTTATAAATATAATAAACGAAATTTGTTGGATTCAATTACACCACTCGTGATTTTTGCCAACTCAACCTTTTGTTATTATTATTTTGACGAAGGCTAACGTACACCTGTTATTCACCATTAAAATGCATTTGATTAAGTTAAAAATAGATAACAAATAATAATATTAATTTAAGATATTAAATAAGCACATCAATTGATGTGATGTAACCATAAAGAATTATCTTTATATGGTCAAAATTAAGATTCAACTCTTACTATCTATGAATAATTAAGCATAATTATTCTTTGGAGATATCCAATTTAAGTTTATTTGATGTAAAAAGGAGTTCAATAGTCGGCTAAATGCTAAATGTGTTTTAACGTCGACATAAACTAAAAAAATTATGACTTTAGTTTTGATTGATGCGAAAACTGATTCGAGAATACATGATTACTTGTATATATAAAATAAAAAAAGTTAATGATATTAACTAATGTCGTTACAAATAATTGGAAGAATTAATACTATATATATTCCATCTTTCATTTTAAGTAATTAGTTAAAAAAACTCGAATTTGATATTTTAAACTAAATAAATTCTTCTCCATCACCTAAATAAATTTCTTAGAGACATTGTATCTTTTATTCTCTTACAACTAGAAAAGTGATTGGATTAACCTCACATTCTCTATGTTGAAATAAAAAATGAAAAAATAGCCGCACCCTCTTTAGGTATTTAACTATTTGTTAGAGTTATTGTTCGATCGTGTACAGTTTCTAAACCACGACTTTCAATTAACATGTTTCTTAGCAATATAGTCATATATGAAGTTGCAAGACTTTATTGTATATTATTTGTAGGGTCCAATTTCAACCAGCATTTTTAAATCCATTGAGTCAACTAATATTAGTTTTGTTCATTATTTTCTAAGTTTCAAAGCATTCCTGAGTTTTTTAGTTATCAAAAAAGTAGTTCTGATTTTAAAAAAGCTAAGTTGTTTTATCATGTTCTTCGTAATATTCAAGGAAATTGCCCCCGTGATTATCTAAGATCCAATGAACTTGAGCAAGAAACTCTATTTTTTATGATCATGCTTCATAATTAGGATGTTATTTCCTCTAATGAGAGAAAGCTAAGATTGGAAAATGGGATCACATGACATGATGCTAGCATCTATATCACCTTGATAAAAATGCCACCAAACTGCATAATACTCGAGCTCAACCAAGGGGAAAACATGGTAAATCTATGATCCTCCAATGAAGATTTGGTGCTGGCCTGACCTGAACACCTTTATTTACTCTTGCCATCTTTGGTGGTTTATGCTTAGTGCCTAATGCAATGAACCATGCTTTTAGCATCCTCTGTCTCGAGTTATGAAGTCAGTTCCTGAGTCACTTGGAAGCAACAACCTAGCAAGCATGTTATAGTAGAAGTAAACATCCATCTAATTTTAGTTGTCCTCCAAAACCATTTTCAAAGCGAACATCTATACCATCCGATCATTAGTATTACGGAATTTTAGGGAATTTTTTTTTTTCATATCATATTCCATAATTTATTCTAGCATAACTATAAAGTTAGATAATTGAGATTAAATTTCATCCAAAAGATTTAAACTTTACGATGGGTAACTCTTTTTCAATCTTGTATATTAATTATTTTTAGTTTAAATATTCAATATTGGATATGTGCTCTAACACTCCCTCCCTTGCAGTCTATTTTTTGGGGTTTGTCAAGTGGTTTTGGCTCAGAATCTTTCTTTGAGTCGTTAGATCTTTTTGAGATTCGATATCATATAAAATTATATGGTTGAAATTGAATCTCATAAAAAAGACTTAAGTCGTGTGGTGTATAGTACTTTCTCAACCTTATATATTAATCATTTTTACTTTAACTATTTAATATTAGATATGTGTTCTAATAATAACTTGGTCTAGAGACAAAACCATCTCTTAGGGTTTGTTAAATAGTTTGAATTTCGGGATCTTTGTTAAGTCATTAGGCTTTTTTGAGGTTCTAATACCATATAAAGTTAGACAGTTGATTGAATTCTATTCAAAAGATTTAAGTAGTGCGATGAATGATTCTTTTTCAACCTTATATATTAATATTTTTTATTTAATTATTTAATATTGAATATGTGCTCTAGCAATAGCAATAACTTGGTATGGAGACAAAACCACAATATCTTCAAATCTTGTTTGTAGATTGCATAGAAAAGGGATATATTCGGTTCATTCTCTTCCTCGTTGTTATGGATGTTTGTTGTAAGCTTAAGTTACCCCTACCTAGAAACTAAATAACATGAGAATTTGAAATTGGATCAACAAATGTAGAGAATGCACTGTTGTGGGCGTGGCAATTCAATTTTTGAGTGCTAAGTACTGTGAATTCGGAACAAACAACCCCATTACCTGGTAATGAAGGGGGCCAAGTTGTGTAGTGGTTCAGGGAGTAGACTGATATGGGATGTGGGGTTATGTTTTCTGGTCACTCGGCATTTCTTGTCACCATGATGTTGCTTTGGAAAATAGCAGTGCAGATTGCAGGGTCTTTGGTCTTCCTTTCATTAATACGAGCAATGACCCAAAATACAAACCTCACTTTCTCATGCTTACCCTTTGAAATTTCTAGCTTTCTGTTTTTCAAATGTCTCCAATTTATGATGTTTGAGCTTTGAAAACTGCACCCTGATAATAATAATAACCATGGATTTTTGTGCTCGTTTCCTGTCTTTGTGTGCCAAATCAAGGGAAGATGGAAATGTCTACCATGAGGTCCATTCAGCTCCTTTCACAAAATGTTGCATGTTATTTGTCCAGCCAACTGTAGCCACATAACTTGATGTGTCTAGTTCCTGACCAACTGTAATGTTGGGAGTCAATTTTAAAATCTGAGCCATTAAACCCTGAGAACGGATGGTAAGCAGATTTTCTTTTCTCTTCATTATCTAGAATTCCAATCTTAGAAAAGATTGTAGGAAAAGAAAAATTCGTAAAGGTTGAAAAACCTATTTAAGATTACATGTAAATGACCAAATTAAAATTCAATTAAGAAGAGATTTAATTATGACATAGGACAGTCAGCCAAAGGCAACATGCAGGTTGAAAAAAAAAATTGAAGCAATTTTCTTGGTAAATTTCTGTTGGATTAAGAATGTTTTTTCATGGTAATTGTGGAAATCGCAGCCCTCGATCTTCCTCCCTTAATCTCTTTTTGTCCCCTTTCTTTTATCTTTTTTTCCTAGTTGAAAGTATTTTCAGTCAACCCTTTTAAAAAAATTTATTTAGATCTAGATTTTAGATCCAAATGGTAATTGTGGATTTAATCTTTTTTTTTTTTCAATAGATTTACTTACATATTTTATGTTGAAGATTAGATGAGATATCGAAATTTGAGTACTGATAAAAAAAAATTTATTATATATGGATTTGATTTTTATTCAAGATTTTAAAATTAGTTTTGTATATAAATGTAATTGGATTATCTTTAATGAAGGGGAACTTTTTACAGTAGCAGCTTCCTAGCCGCATCCAACGGACAATTTGAATCTTCAAACTTATGTTGTCAGCAAACAGGTAAGAGCACAGGTGGTCACTGGTCAGACCGCCAGAGAGAGACTCACAAAGGCATTAACCGCTGTGAATGTCCTTTTTCTGTTTTTTTCCCCTTTTCTGAACAAAATCAAACTTTAATTAATAAATTACTATAAATAAAATACTTTATAACTGTTCAAAAGTACTTTTTAAAAAGCTCTATCATATTTATTAAAAAAATTAAAATTTAATTTTTTTAATAAAATAAAAAAATACTTTTTTAAAAGCAAACGTATTGTAATGCAGGATGAAGTTACTTAGGGTATCTTGCAAGGTAATATGTCACCATTTTGTTGCATCTCTTAAGAACAAACAAGTTGTAAGAATCTTTAGTACTATCATCATTCTCAAACCCAATTTAGCTAATCAAATAATTTTGGGGACCAGTTCTAGTTCAAAAGCATCTTGGTAATGGTGATCAATCAAATACCTAAATGCTGCCCACATAATCCACCAATAATATTCCCACATACAGAAACTTTTTGTACTTACTAAGAGAATCCTCAGCTTCAGCAATTATCCGGTGGAAAATGTCATTCCCTGTTAATTTCTCTCACCACAAAATATTGCTTACATAATCTCGTTTTGAATTTGGATTATTTAAAATATTTTACCCATGTTAACGTTTTCATCTCATTCTTCTGTTGTCCGATGTATAAAGCACTGCACTAAGTAATGGAAGAAGAAGAAAAAAATTTTCTTGCAAACCAATCAAGTCATTTCAGCTACCAAATCCAGATATGATTACATTCCTGACAAGAAGGACTAACTCAAATATTTCCAAAGGAAACATAATACCCAACTTGCAAACTACAAGACCACACTTGAGGTATCAAAATAGATTTAGATTTAGATTTAGAATTAGATACAACAAAGATCTAATATCAGACTGTTTCAAGTTTCTAATGATGACCCATCATCACTTTACAGACATCAACAACACCATATCAGTAGCAAGCAGCTGAAATAAACCCTATTGTCCTCTCTCCTAACTTACCATCATATTTCATGGCTGAAAAGACCAAAAACGACCCTACTTTCTCTAATTTCTTCCCTTTCTTTTTCTTTTTACATAAAAACAACCCTATTAATTTCTTTTCTTTGTATATTTCCCGCTTGTTCTCTCTTGAATTTCGAGAAACAAAGCTTACTTCATTCCATTTTCTTCACTTGATGAAATTCTGGGTGAAGCCATTGATTTCTCATGCAAAGGGTCGCTTGCAAATCGGGACATTAAAGAAGAATCTGAAAAAAATCAACATAAAAAAGAGTTAGATTACATCATATTTTTTTTTAAAAAAAAATACTGTAAAGCACAAGTTTAAAAAAGAATAGAAGTGTTAAAAGTTTATCACCTCTAGAAGAATTGAAAGATTTCTTGCAATGCAGGATAGCACTTTGAATTCCATCATGTTGTAGGAGTAGAGAATCATCTCTCCTACTCACAGTTGGAGGAGAAACTCCGGCGGTCGCTGAAGCTGATTTGCTCTTCCCAAGATGCCTAGAACCCACTCTAATCCCCGCCGGCAAATTCCCCTGTTTTTCCTTTGCCGGCACCGTTGCCGGAGAAGATGTCGGAGACCCAACTGATAAATCACCGGAGAATTTCATCTTGTCACTTTGTTTCTTAGAAATTTTGATGTATAATGGCTTGATTAGCTTCAAGTACTTTTGTATCATTTCCTTTGAAAATCGCTTTGATGTATCATTATCATCAGAACCACTAGCGATTTGCTTTCTCAGGCTGTTTTGTTTAGTGAAAAAAGAAACATTTGTGACCTCTTCAAGCTTGAATTTGACAGTGAAATGCTTGCTGTTTTCATGCTTCTTGTTATCTCCATTGAAGTGCTCTGTTTCCCCTGTTTTCTCTGTTTTTTGTGATGCCATTGACTTTGATTTCTTGAACATGAGGATCTTAAACCTTGGAGCTGATTTTAGCAAGGAGATTGGAGACTGAGGTTTTGATGATGGGGGTTCGATGGGGAGGATTTTTCTCTTTGAAAGGAGATGATCAGTAGAAAGAGTTGGGTGTTGAAACGTGTGTTGAGGGTTGTGGCTCTCTCTGTCGGCTAAATTGTCGAGATGTGCTTGTTTAGAGTCAAAGACGTTGCTATCTTTGTCTAGTGGGTGGTTGTTTTTTATGTTGGTGGTGTTGTTACTGCTGCTTTTATTGGTGTCAAAATCAGGCACAGTAAGTTCCAATTCAAAAAACGAGTCTTCCCCTTCTTCAAATTCATGATCTGTGAATGGGATCTCGGTGGTGTCATCACTGCTTCCACTAGAGGGTCGGCTTTCTTTATGGGTGTTGGTGGCGGGTCTCCAGAACTTGAGGAAGTAGAGAGCTTCCATATTTGAAAGAAAAGAAAAGATGGGAAAGCTTTGAACGAGAGAGAGAGAGGGATTGTTTTTGTGTTGGTTTATTTTAGGGTTTAGAGGTGGGGTTTTATAGTAGGTTAAAGGGGGAGAGAGATGTAACATGGGGAGGTTTTGGTTAAGAGATAAAAAGAGAGAGCTTTTGCACTTCGTTTTAGGATTTTGTTGTTTGTTGTTGCCGTATTGAAAATGGTATTACAAAGGGTAAAAGCAGACGTTAACCTTGCTTTTCTTTTTTTCCTGCATTTACAGGAGAGATAGGTCAGAATAAGTCAGGTTGCTTTTGGAATTTGGACACACATTGTTTGTACATTTGGTTGTTGTTATTAACATGAAAGGTTTTAAACATCAACTATTGGGCTTAACAATCTGACCTCTCATGCAAGAAGACTGTGATTGTTCAACAGAAAAAGTGTGTACATTTTGAGGCGTTAATGGAGATTTTACCCGCATTTCTCTTGATTTTGTCTTACTTTAATTTAGTCCCCCTATCTTTTTCATCCTACCATCATTCTTCTATCACCTTTTTACGTAATCATTTGGTCATTTCGTTAAATCTAACCATAAACAACATTAATCTCACTGGTAATTCATGTGAAAATTTGACGCCGGATGGTGTCATCAGGTGCACTTAAAGTATAAT
The DNA here is from genome assembly GCA_963924115.1 of Dovyalis caffra. NCBI lineage: Eukaryota > Viridiplantae > Streptophyta > Magnoliopsida > Malpighiales > Salicaceae > Dovyalis > Dovyalis caffra. Next base: position 91,512 of record CAWUPB010000787.1, on the reverse strand, counting down.
TAAAGACGGCAAGCCAGCAATTAATATAAGGACCATGTGATTATGAAAAATAACTATAGAAGAAGCATGATATTAGAACAAAAAAGAGTTGAAGGACCAAATTGGGGTAAAATTAAGAGTAAAGTATCAAAATACAATATTAATCCCACATTTCTGCATAGAGTATGGAGTGTGACATCGTCTATAAAGTTGTAAGTTCAGACTCCAGCTACAGACAGATACTCTCCTCTCTTACGAAAGCAGAATTCTTACAGAGTGGCAGAGGAATTTATTTATTTTTGAATTAAAATTGAGAATTATGAGCTTCACGCGCATATCCCTACGCTACAAACCTACTCCAAAATTCCTTCACCTTGCAGCTTTCCCTGTACTAGAAATTAAATATTTTCATTCTTGTTTTTGAAAATTAAATTGGCTATAATTAGTTAATGTTCAACTTGGGCGTCAATGGTTATTTTTTATTGAACCTACAAGTTTCATAGATTTATAAAATACGAGAGCTGAAGTGATTAAATTATCAAGTTCAAACCTCATCCCACTCTTTCTAATCACAAATTCTATTTTAAAATTCTGGACTTTGGAGTCTGATACAAGTTCAAACCATAGAAAAATGAAAGTTTTAGTTGAGAATTTTCTTGTCATTAATCATCATGCCAAAATAGTAAGTTTTAGGGTTTTTTTTTTAATATATAAAGTGAAATGGAATGGAGCTCTCTTTTCTCAGCGGAGGGATCAGATCGATGGGGGTACAAAAGGGACGAAGGAGGAGGGTGATGGGAAACTTCCAAAAAGAGAAGCGAAAGCAAAATGAAAGAGAAAAAGGCCAAAAAGAAAAGACCCCAAAAAGAAAATGAAAAAGTAGGGTAGTGTTACCTTGGTAAAACGTTACAGAAGAGGGCTGCTTTACTTTTGCAGAGAAAGAAAGAGAGAGAGACAGAAAGCCTCAAAAGATCTGCTAAGTAGGTCAGAAAACAGGGTTCTTTTACAAGGCAAAGGCATATATTGGTGCAGCTGGGGCACGCATGCATGCCTTGCTTTTGGACCGGAGCTAAGCTTTAAAGAGGCTCCGACGTCTCTTTATTGCAATTTTAACGCCTACTCCAAGAGGATTCAACTCTTGCCCAAAAAAAGGTTTGACTTGTAAAGACTGGTTTGGGTTATCTTTACCGTCTTTTTTGGGTTCATTTACAGTTAGCTCTGCTAAAATAGCTCAAGAGAAACCGATGTGATTTGAAGTGTATTCTGTATGACATAAGCCTAGAAATCCTTTTGCAAAGTAGTGTGTATCTACGCATCACCATTTTTAGCTTGTTTTGGTACTGTAATGATGGCTGGATCTGCTCTCTAGGGCAATAGTTGAATGCATCGGTACTTGGCAAAATATGAAATCGTAAATCCTCCATTTGAAAGGAATGCGTGGCTCATTTTTTTTAGCCTGAAATGGAGTATTTTCTAAACTATCAAAATACTACCTAAATTAAAAAATAAAAATAAAGGGTAAATTTTAATTTTTTTCTTCACATTTATGTGTTTTTTCAATTTTATTTAATACTATTCATTTCTTGCAATCTGCCTCTATATCTTTCTGTTTGTGTTCCAATTAGTCTCAATACGTTTCATTTTTGTTTCAATTTTCCCCCTCCGTTCATTCTGGCCAGGTGTGTAAATTTTATTTATATTCTTGAAGTTTATAAAATATCTCAACGTCTTCGAAAAATAAAAAGAATCAATAGAAAATGTATTTTTTTATTAAAACAAATATAATAAAACTTGAGAGAGTTACTTTCTACATTATCTTTTTCTTTGTTTATACTATAGCTAAATAAAAATCAAGATTCAAATTAATTTAATTATCTTTATTTTTTTATCAAAAATTTTACCATTCTAATATACCCCACCTGTCATGTTCTCTTTCTTTTTTATGATATTGTCAGTAAATAACACTTTTTGGATTAAATTGAAATAATTCATAAACTTTAGAGATGAAATTGAAATTTACACAAAGTGGGAAAAAAAAAAGATATAGGGTTTAATTCAAATTAATAAAAAAATTTATGTGAAATTAAAAAACACATAAACTTCATGGGGGCTAATTGAATTTTGCCCAAAAATAAATTATATTCCTACTTACAATTTCAAAATTTTAAAGTTTTCTCAATTAATCAACTTTTATTAGGTTTTCATTTATGAATTAATGGAATCCTAATTATAATTACATTCGCTATTCTGACTTGATGTTTGGATTTTAACATCACTTAAATCACATCCTAATCCCATTTAAATTAAAAAAAAAAAAACTATTCCAAACTTAATGTCGAAAACCCAGAAGTATTCCAAACTCAAGATTCAACTTTGATTTATAATTAAAACTTGTATTCGAATGGTAATAAAAAAATAAAAGTGATATTTGGAATGTTGTAGAGATGATTTTATCGGTGAAAGTAATCACTTTTGATGATCGAATGTACCATCGGGTCCTAGATGAATATTAATCAAATATAAAGATTATTTTTTTTAGTTCGGTAATAAAAGTATTCTTCGTTAATTTTTATATATTTTGAGATTAATTCATCTCTTTACGTAGCTCAAGAATATTTTTCAACACACGACCTTAAATATTCTAAAAATAAATTCTCAAAAATTACTTATTATAAGAATTAAATCCTGAATTTGATATCTAAGTCAATACTTGTTTATTAATGGATTATCACTTTGTGATTATTAATTTTTATTTTTTAGTTGATCATTAATTATTTTGACATTGACCAAAAGCTCATGGGATTATAGTCCATCACTCTAGATGCATAAAGTCTTTTTCCCCTTTCAATCTTGATTTCATACGAGAATGTGACATAGTAACGTTCACAAATGTTGAAATTTGAATCTTGACTCCTTGGTACAATAATGTATATACACAAGCAGACACGAAAAAACATTTTGGAAAACACAGGGACAAAACCTAGTGGATTATATTCTAGTCCAAAACTCCGTGACTCTGGCCAAATCAATGAACTTCTGGCAGGAATATGGGAGTCCTGACTCCAGAAAAGTCACAAGTTATAGAAGCTCATGTGATCCTGAACTTTGCTTTGTCTCTTCAGAAGACTGTAGCTTGGGTATTGAAAGAGATGAGCTATTATTGCTTGCAGTTAATTTTGCATGATCTTTTTCTTCAACGCCCGGAAATCCTAATGATTATCACAACTTTCATAAAATAGACCTGTGCAATTATTTACGACTTTTTTCTCTTTGTTTGTGGCATGCACGTCTTTGCCTAAGCTGACTATTCCTCTCTTAAATTCTTTAAATTCATATTTATTCTTTTGTCACACATTTTTGCATGTACACATATATAATCTATTAATTACGGCAGATTACACAAGTAGTTGTAATTTTTTAGAAAACCCATGCGTACATAGTACATTATATGCAATTTGCTTGTACAAGAAAATTCAGCATGCCCATTTTTTTTTTTTTTTGGAAATAAAGTTACACTGAGGGTTAGCTTCCATAGGTATAAAACTAATCCCTTTTCAGTGCCATCTTAAAAACCATCATCTTAAAAAACAAATCAAGCAAGAAGATAAAAAATAAAAGACAATAACAAATGTCTTACAAAATATATCAAGCAAGAAGATAAAAAATAAAAGACGATAACAATCATACAATCAAAGATTTAGGTAGTTAAGCAAGTGTGTCTACTTTACAATTGTATTAGAAGTTCTTACTAGATTTTTTAATCGACTAGAAAATACAAGAGATAATGATCATAATTATAGTGTGGAAAACTAAATTTATTAAAAATCCTAGCAAACTTATATACCTAACCCAATAAACCCGACCTAATACACCGAGAATTATCATGCTAATTTTATCGTAAGGTACTAAATTGCGGATTATATCAACATCAATCTTCACAACTTAACGAATATTAGGATCACAAAATGCAATAAAGAGAATTATTATAATAAATATAAAAAGAAATTATCATGCAATGTGAATTCCATTATAACAAGAAAATTTCACTATATTAAAACAATAAAAGTTTGAAAAATTCTAGAACCCTAATTAAACCTAAATATACTCAAATCTCACAATACAAAATGAATGTTCATTTAATAAGAGAAAATGAATGCATCAAATTAATACATAACATAACTTTAATGTGTATTGGGTTGGATCACCTTCGAACCCTGAACTATCTAATTGAAGTCCCTAACAAATGTAATCATATTCGTCTTCTATCCTTGAAGAAAGCTTGCGAATTTATGAATAAAAAAGCTCCATAGCTTTGGATCTAGAATACAAATCATACTCAACAAGAACATTTATACATAGACTAATTAGACTAACTATCACAAGAAATTGTTTTATGGTAAGATTCTCAAAAAGATTGAATCTAATATGACGTGAATGTAAAGCTTAATTTGTCTATCAACAACTCAAAAGTACTATATGTTTGTGACATGTGCAGACCCTAGTTAGGTGTATATTTGTCAGTTCTTCTACACATTCTATATATATATATATATATATATATTGAAGTTAAACTCCTCCTAAAGTTTTTTATTTTACTTATATTTCTTATTTCTTAAAAAAATCAAAATAAAATAAAAAAGAAGCAAAAGATTAAGTTATTAAAATTAAATATATAGGGACTAAATAATAATTTTCCAAACAAGAGACTAATTAATTCATTTCTCAAAAATATAAAAATTAATTTATAATTTACTCTTCTTCATGCAACCTTACAAAACATAATGATCGATTGCCAATTTTTTTTATGACAATAATAAAAATTTGATAATTGATAATTAATCAATATATGACGCATGCTTTTGAAAAATTTAATAATATTAATTCAAAATTAATGTAACTATGATTTTTATATATATAAATATTGGTGTTAATTGTGGATTAATATTCCAAAGAAGAAATGGTCTAAATAATGAGGATTTGATAGTTGATAATTTGTCATCTTATATATTAATTTTTAGTTGGTTAATTATCATTTTAAAATTGATCATGATTTTTTAACATGCATTAAAAAAATATTTAAAATTACATTTATGTGAAATAATAATAATAATAATAATCATCAAGTAGAGAACAAAGAGGTTTTTTACGCAATAGTTATGGACTCATTGGTTAAAATTAAGCATCCTTATAAAGATTGCTCAAGCACTCTTTTGTTGTCAATTCTTGCATTGTTGATTCTTTTAATTAGATTTTTAGGTGATATAAATAAATGATTAAATACTTGTTTTTTTTTTCATTTATTAAAACCAAACATGTGTATAAAATATATTTAAAGTAAAAAAAAAAACACACTCGATATTAACTACTATAAAATACAAATTAAATTAAAATATTTATACTAAATTAATATTATTATTTATCTTTTAGTTGGCTCTCTTAAATTTTCACAATTATTAAAATATTGAAACAAATTTTTATAAGATTGTCCCGGCAACACTCTACGCTAGTTTAATCATGTCATAAACTTTGCAAGATTCTGCAGCCTAAATCATGGTAAAAACTGACAACTTTGGGATTTCTTTTGTGTAAATTTGTCTTCACAGTAGGGAGGTATGTTCCCCACCATCATTGTTTTCATTTTTTTCTTGTTGTCTTCTCAGGTGGATGATGGTATTTCTTATCTGAAATCCATTTCCACTCAATAGCACACTCTGACTTTTTGTAATTATACTAATGGTTCTGGTTGTTGAATGTGGGTCTCTGTCTCTCTGATTTTTGAATTCACAAATCGATGGCTAGCTAGTCAAATTATTCCTTAAAGAATTTTGGGGAAAGTGGGGTCTTTGTGTCTTACCATGAAAGGACGTATGATTAAGAAATTTTCAATATGAATCCTTTTTTTTTTTTCTCATACAATTTCAATTTAATTCATAGTTTGGTACTGCTTATTCAAAGAAATAAAAAATTGGGCATCCAAATTGTGACAGAACCATACCTTATATGCTCGAGATATTCGCAATTCTCGAATCTCATTTAAGAACGTGAAGAACTATGATATATGTCAATATTATTGCAATCAGGATTATCTTGGGTCGTCGGCCAATGGTTAGAAAAATTGCACAAAGTTTCCATCAACTAAAAAGACAAGACGTACATTAAATGAAGTCTCCCTTTCAAAATCACTTTTGTTCAATTCATAGTAACTATTACATCATCATATTTATTCATTAGTAACTCATCGATATCAAATACACTTATTTCCTAAATATAATCACAAGTTATTGGCAACAAAGAGAAGAAGAATTTTACCCTTCTTTTTAGTGACTTAACAAGTTTTATAACTATATAAACAACCATAAAATGTAAGATAAAAGGATTTAAAAAAAAACCTTCTTTCTCATTACTCGAAAATCTCTTTCACACAAATATCACTGTTTTTACAAGTATTATAGCAATCATCAATGTCATTAACTAACAAGTTCCACCATCACACTTGTCAGGGATGAAGAGAATGTAAAAATATCATTGTTTGTTTCTATTATGGAGAAATAAGAGAAGATTTATAGAGTTATTTAACAATCAATAATCCTAAAATTTAGGCTAACTACTTCCCATAATTGGGCAATAAAATATGAAAGTATCCATATGTACAAGGATATATTAAATATAAAATATTCTGTAGCAATGATAAAATATTTTTGTCTTAAATATGAGATAATTACCTTTATTATTCTCCCTTAAGTTGGAGCATAAAGATTATAAATGCCCAACTTGTGTAATAGATCCGAAAACGATCATTCCCGAGAGCATTGGTAAAAGTTTTAGTCAACCGGTACCGAGTAGAGATTAGTTGTGACAATAATAGCTTGAACTGAATGTGTTGCTTGAATGAAACGATAGTCTATCTCTATATGGTTCCTATGCTCATGAAAGATAGAATTGTCAATATAAAGAGCAACTTGGTTATCGCGAAATAGAGAAACAAGACTAGGATGAGGAACACCCAAATTAGAAAGTAATAGCACAAGTCAAACAATCTCATTATAGTGGTCGTCATAGCCCTATATTTAGCTTCTGTTGATGAAGAAGAGATAATGGATTCTTTCTTGATTGCTATGAAATTAGTGATGTTTTCATAAACACCATATAGCTGATGGTTGATCGACGAGTAATTGAACAATCAGCTCAATTTGTATCACAATATTCCTTCAAGGATAAGAAACTATCCAAAAGAAACAAAATGCCACGCCCAAGAGCACGTTTGGGATAGCAGAGTATCTTGATAGTAGCATCAGATGTGGCTGTTGTGGCCTATGCATGAATTGACCCAGAATGTGCATTGCATAACTAATATCAAAAGGGGTGATGGTGAGATAAAACAAATGTCCAACAAAATGGCGATATTTACTAGGATAGGCACAAGAAGTGTGAGAATCAAGATCAGGTTTATGCTGCTAATCCATGGATGAGGAGAATGGATTGCAACTAGTCAAGCCAAATTCAACTAAGATGTCAAAAACACACTTGCTTTGACTTAGAGTAATGCCAGTCAGGAGCGTGCAACTTAAAAAACTCAAAAAATAGTTAAGTTTTCCAAGGTCTTTAATATTGAACTTGTTGTCCAAATATTATTTGACCAAATAGATTTTAGCTATGTTAGTACTTATAATAATCATATCATTGACGGAAATAAGAATTGCAACAAATAAAGCTTATTGAGAAAAAGGTAAATAAAGAGTGATCAGAAAAAAACTAAAGAAAGCCCACAACCAATAAAGACTAATTGAATTTTCAATACCAGGTTCGAGATGCTTGACAAAGTCTATAAAACGATTTTTGAAAGGGACAAACCCTTTGCTCTTCCTTTTTAACAAAACTTAAGGGATTTTTATATAGACTTTTTCGTTAAGATTACTATGTAAAAAAGCATTATTGATGTCTAATTGGTGGAGTTTCCAATTGCTCTCTAAAGCAATAGCAAGAAGACAACAAATTATAACTAGTTTGGCAACTAATGCAAATGTCTGATGAAAAGCAATGCCCCTCGATCTAAATGTATTTTTTTTACCATAACATGAATCTTATATCTCTCCATAGAGCAGTCTGAGTTAAATTCAATCTTGTATACTAATTTAGAATCAGTGGCTCATTTCGTAAGTGGTAAGAGAACAAGTGCCCAAGTTTGATTTACTTCCAAAACAGAAATTTCTTTGTCCATGCCTTTCGTCATTGACTATATTGAATTGCCTCAGAAAAAGATGTAAGTTTATTGATAGAAGAGATGGCTGCCAAAAATACTTTTTGAGTACTAGAAAATTTCTTATATGAAATATTATAAGATAAAAGATGCATCAGAGTTTGGCACAGGGAATACAAAAGGGAGGGAGGAAAAAGAGAAGGTGGCAAAGTAAAATTAAAACCGAGAGATTCTTGGACAAACGAGTGCGAGGTTTAACCGGAGAGGAAGACATAGGTCCACTAGAGTCCGGAAGTGGTACCTGATCCAAATAATCACAATGAGAAAAATTAGCGAAATTCGGACCAGCTGGATGTCCAGCACTAAAAGATCCAGTATCCACCAATTCCGTGACAGTAGGCTGCACTACACGAGGAGAAGCTGGGCGTGTAGAGTCTGTAGTGATGGCCTGGTCAGTAGTGGAGGACCCAAGACTTGTGGACTGGACATTAGCAGGCCGCAAAGCAGAAGATGGTCTAGTGTGGAGGAAAACTTCTTGGGCTTGTGTGGCAGGAGATGGTCCGGTGCTGAGCGATGATCCAGCTTCTTGGGCTTGTGTAGAAAGCAGTGGCCCACTGTCTTCGGCCTGTGCTCGAAGGAAATAAGGGTCTCGTTGCACAACTGGAGTGCTGGACTCAATTGGCTCGTCCCGTCTGAGAATCAGTGGCCTAAAATCAGCATGATTGTGGTCTTCAACCCGTGGGCCATTAAATGGACCTGCCCTATTGTCAACGGAAAGAATAGTAGTGGGATGGAAAAATGTCCTCCAAAAATCGACATCATGGGAAGAATATATTTTGCGGCTGTTCAAATAAAAAATCAGGTAGTCTTTCTGACCATAAGGGTAGCCCACAAATTTATCTAGAGTCTTGGTATAAATATATACTTATAAAAAAGTATCCAAAACTATAATGGGATAGCCCATTAAATAAAAATTTATAAGGCGTCTTTTTATAAAGTAAAAAAGGGCATGCAATTGACAAGAGAGTCACCTCATTCTTCAAAGTTACAATCTTACCAATACCTTATAACAATATATATATATATATATATATACCAACCGTGATCACCATAATGAGATCCTATTTATTGTCGATGGTCAAGTATTTCTTCTTAGAAAAACTGAAAAACTAAGTTTTACGTTAAACTAAGCATACTTTCTATTGATAAAACAATTTTTTTTTTCTTGATAATTTTATAGGTTTATCATGAAGAAACGTGTACTGATATAGTAGATGTCAATAGGTTTTTATAATCTAATTATTTTTAATTTCATAAATAAGGTGAAAACATTATATTATCATAAGTACTATGTTTTTTCTTCAATTTATAATCATCGTCCTTCATGTAAATATTAACAAATCATTTGTTTTTTGAGTTTTTGTTCTTTAGAGAATTAGTTTATTTTTGGGATAATATTCAGGCTTGTGTGTTGTTTTTTGAGTTTTTGTTCTTTACTGAATTAGTTTATTTTTCATGTTATCATTTAAAATATGAATTGGTTCTATCTGAGACTCAAAAAAAAAAAAAAAAATCATTTGAATACATCAGTCTAATATTGATGACTTGCTTCACATCCAATCATGAAGGAATTTAATTAGAAATTAAAAAAAAAAATAGATAAATGTAACCATGCTTGTCTTTGAAAAGGGGAAAAAACTGAAATTTTTTTATTTTTGGAACTACGAAGTGATAAAGACATGTATACAATTACAAATGGACACAAGTCGTATATAGGGTTAAAGGCCCTCTCGACTTTCATGGACTGAAAGGCTGAAATCACTGTGTTAATTTTGCGTCTGTTTTTGCCTTCTGCAAAGTTTACACGGATGTACTACGCAGTGAAGCTCAACGAGCAACAGGCAGCTGGGCCAGCTCAAGAACAAGACCAATCCATTTCATTTTCACGTGGAAAGACAATCTAACCAATTTAGGCCCATAATACAGTCTCCTTTCTAATTGCCAAATGCAACCTTCCATTTGTTTTCTCTAGTTTAATTTGTAAGATGTCATAAACAAGACTCAAAAGGATTCAAACTCAATATATTTATCCTTCGCTACTCTCTCTTTCTCTTTGAAGGAATCCGCATGGAAGGCTCTCGAACTGGTCATGGCATTGCTCTGGAGTGGAGTCGGGGTAAGAAGCGAGTTCAGTTCCTCTCGAGAAAGAATATGTAGCTGTCAAGAGTAACGGTCTGTAGCCCGAGAGCTTTATTGAATAAAATGGTCGAGCCGGTTCTTATTAGAATCTCGTTGATTGGGAGATGCTTGACTAACAAGCAAAACAAGCCCCAATAATTACTTTTGGATTAAGATTCGATAAATATATTTCCGAGAAAAGATAAGGTACATAAGGATTGAAACTCTATTTCATCTTGTAGGGTTTGTAGAAGCTCCAAGTTTTGTATTATTTCAAGTGCTCATAACGTCAGAGCGTATATATATGGAAAAAAAAAACACACATGGTTTCCACAGCTTAGATACCAAAACATTTTATTGAGAGATTTTTCGTTTCTGGAAAAGATGTTTGTGCGTCAGAGAGAACCTCCATGTTCTCTGTTTGTTATTTTTTCTATAAAAATAATGTGTTTTGTTACCTACACACTGTAGTTGGCAGGAATTCAAATTCCTGATTGATGATGTGAGTCCTGGGTTTTGAGCTTACAATACCAATTCTCAACCCAAATTAAAGGCTAATTATATTCATCACTGTCAGAAAACATACTGAAGCAGCGAACATTGACCCTTCAATTCGAAACACAGTAACAAAGTTCTAAGGGTACTCACCCAGGCTATTTTCGCATTTTAGCCTTTAAGAAACTCACACAATGATGACATAGGATTAGTACTCTTCAAAAAAACAAGATTGTTCTATAATAGACTACAGAGCAGATCGGAGATGATTTAATCCATTTTGTTTCTACATGAAATGACAATCAAACACACTAAGGCCCAAAACACTTTCTTCTTGCTAATATTAACCCATTATTTTCTGGTTGCTTTTCTTTGGTTTTTTTCGTTGGCAAGAACGTCTAAACAAGAATGATGCTTGAGATAGAAATATGCTCTAAGGATTCTTTAAGCTGCGATTTCTTGTTTTTCTACGAACAAATGTAGTAGTTCAAGTAATTGTTTCCTTCTCCATCACACACTTCCGGTTGGAGGAAGGGATGCATTGATTGTTGACATTGTAGGTCTTCTTGTAGTGTTCTTTTATGACATAACTCTAGCATTATTGAAATTGAAAGAAAAAAATTGGGTTAAAATTGTAGTTTCTACTTATAATTAAATTTTTTGTTGAAAAATAAAATTTTGTAACTATAGGATATACTGGACAAAAAATGGCCAAAAATAAATGACGCAACTCAGCTGTAATGGAGGCACCCATATAAAAGAATATTCAGGCTTGTGTGTTGTTTTCCGGGCTTTAATAATCTTTTTTGGTCCTCGTAGTTTTTTTCATTTTTTTGGGTCGATTTGCTTTGCCCATTCGGTTAGAGCATCGAGCTCTTTTTATTTGGGCTTCACCATCTTATTGGGCCAATTACCTTTTCATGGCTTCAATGGTCAAATAAAAAAATTGATCTCCTCTCTAAAAGCTTTAAATCACAAATAATCAATTATTTTATGTTTTATCATGCAAATATTTCTCGTTTAATTAGAAGCATGGATAAATGTGTTAAGCATTGGGCTAAAAAAACTATTTCAACTTAAATAAGAATTAATGGCTAAATAAATTCTTATATAATAAAATAATTTCTAATCCATCTTTATATTTTCAATTGAACTAATTTTATTGTTGAATATATATTAAGTTTTTAATTTATCATTATGATAAGATTTCTGGCCAAACAATCAAAATTAATTACGTAATTTACTCATGATTATTTTTTATTTTTAAAATATCTTTACAAAATAGATAACAAATAGAAATTTTTCATTCATAGTCAACTAATTTTAATGATTTAGTTTGAAAATTTGACGAGAAATATAAATTAAAAACTTAATATATATCAACAAATAAAATTAAAATCTATATAGTCAATTGAGAGAAAATTAAAAATTAGTGTACTTATAAATAATTATATAAAAATAAAAATTAACCATTGTAGTGGTAGTGGATGACAATTAAAATGCTGGCAATGATAATGAGCAATATTATCTTCTTAGTTGGTTAGTTTTCCTTTAGAAAAGTATTGAGAGCTAAATTAATATATATATATATATATATATATATATATATATATATATATATATATATATATTTTAATGAAAGAGATAAATTTGTCATTTTAGTTATTTACATTGATCGGTGCATATATATTTTGGATCTATAAGAAATATATATTGTTTAAAAGAAAGAGAATAATATATAATAGAAAATTATTTACACCATTTTGTAATTTGATGACTACAACACTTTACAGTTTACATCCTCATATTTCATAAATTACAACGCATTATCTATCGTATCTCAACTAATTTTTCTTCACCGTGTCTTGACCAATACTAAAACTGTTATTGCTACCCAAGGTGACTCGAACAGGAAACGTAACTGCGCCATCTCCATCTCCAACTGCGATAGAGTGGCTACCGGATGGTAAAAGAGTATACGCAGCATAGTTTACGATGGCTAAACTCTTGCAAGCATTCAGCACAAACTTCACCTTTCGGCTACTGCCAATGGGTACAAAAACTTTTTGAAATCCAATCACCCGCTTCAAATGAGTTCCGATGAAACCTTGTTGGGGTTTGGAGTAGACCAACACTGTTTCAGACCCATCTCTGCTACCAACATTATGGACTAAAATTTCAAATCGGAAATGTTCTTTACATTTCAACTCTTCTGTTAAAACTCCAGGACATTCAGGCTTGGTCCCCTTGTTACTGTATTCGATGTCGCGGCACTTGGTAGATTTATCAAACCTTACGGAGACTGAATTGATGGAGGATGTTAGCTTGTAGGTGAATCTTGTGTAACTCAGGCCATAGCCGAAGGGGAAAACTGTGGGTCCATCGAAGAATCTATATGTTCGTCCTGGAAACTTGCCGACTGGTCTAAAAGACATTGATGACATTGGTAACTGATTAACATAATCTGCTTGTTACCATGTAGTTGGTAATCTTCCTCCTGAATACACACATGCAAACAGCGATTCAGAAAGTCCCTAGAGATCAAAAGACAAAGAATAAAGAAAATGCTTACCGAGATTATATTGGCCAAAAATAATGTCTGCAATGGCACGACCACCTTCTTCTCCAGGATATCCGGCCCATAGGATGGCTTTAATTTGAGGGACATCATAAACAAAATCGATGTCAACACTTCCAGAACAGTAAAGTACAATGATAACTGGGCCTTTGGAGACTCCGGTAACTCGCTTAATAAGCTCGATTTGGGGTGCAGGAAGGAGGAGATCCACTCTGTCAGTAGTTTCAGTCTCGATCGATGCGTTTAACCCTATAGCCAAAACAGTGGCATCAGCAGTTTTTGCGGTATCAAGGGCTGCAGACATCAAGGTCTCATTGACTTGGCATTTTACCTCCTAGCAACCTGCTGCATGACTCACAGTTGCATACGCTGATAATCCATCAATAGGAGTAGTGAAGCGGCATGGTCTTCCTGAAGGACGCCAGGCATCAAATGCATAATTTCCAAGCATATTGTAGGTAGCATTAGCATGTGGTCCGATCACAGCTAGATTTTTTATATTAGCTGAGCTGAAAGGAAAACTTCCATTATCATTCTTCAGTAGGACTATTCCTTGTCTTGCAGCTTCTGCGGCCAACTCGATGTTGCTGTTTGTGCATATATCTTTGGTGCCAAGGTTTTGGTATTTTGGGTTCCGTCGAAATATCCTAGCCTCATAAGCACAACATAAAGGTAGGCAAGTGACCTGTCTATATCTTCAACCTTCACCTTTCCTTGCTTCACTTCATTTACTGCGTACTTCGGGTAGTAATCTCCACAGTTCAAATCAGTTCCTATCTATTACACACATATGAAAGTTAGAAAAATTGTCTAAGAAAGTTGAAGGTGGTTAGCTAGTGGGGATAAATATTTATAGCCTATATGCCTGCTTTTAGTGATTGCTGAACTGCATCCTCAGACGTGTCACCGATATATTTATCGTTAACTGCGATGTCTTTTACAGCATCACAATCTGATACGATATACCCTTGAAAGTTCCATTGTCCCCTGACGGTTTGATTTAAGAGTTTTGGATCGGCACATGTAGGTATGCCATTGATGGCGTTATAGGAGCACATAAGACTGCTAGCAAAACCATCTTTAACACACGTTTCAAAGGGCCCAACGTATGTCTCTGCCATATCTTGCTCTGTCACCTAATTTAAATTAAAACATTAATTACTACAAATTAAATATTGAGTACATTCCTTTCAATAAATATACACACTTAATTAATCACCTTAGCATCGTATCTGTAGCGCTCGTTTCCTTGCCAGTTTTTGAGATCATAGGCTACATAATGCTTGCAACATGCAGAAATTTTGAGAGGCGCCGAATCCAAATCTTTGTGCTTTCTTGTTCCCTCAAAATCCTGTAGTCCTCTCACATAATTAACTGCATACGTTGTTGCAATAAAAGGATCTTCCCCTGGAGTCTCCATGGCTTTGCCCCATCTAGGATCTCTTACCACGTTCATATTTGGATTCCAGTATGTTAATCCACCACGTCCTAAGTTGTATATTGCTCTTGCTTCTGTTGAAATTCTCTTTCAGCACATCCAATATGTTCAATCAAATATTTATCTAATTCACTCACTACAATATATATATATATATATATATATATATATATATAAGAAACAAAAAAACAACCATATATGTATATGTATATGTGTGCACATACTTGGGCGATGGTTTTCCAGAGTGTGGTATTAAATGAAGCTGTTGTGAGAATAATAGCCTAAAAGCTAGTTGTGTTGGGGACTAGATCATCAAAGATCGTTCCCGGATCGGTATTGGCTACGCCATGGAGTCCTTCATTCCACCATTCATAAAAAGGTAGCCCCAGTCTAGGCACTCTTCCTGCAGTATTTCGTATCTGCTGCACCTTCTCCTCGAGTGTCATTCGGCTCACTAAATCCTTTGCTCTTGCACTATAGGGAATAGAGGTGTCACAAAATGGATAGGTTGCAATTTCAAGTCCCAGAGCAGAAGCCCTTGTAGGATCACACACGTAGGTGAAGTTAGAGCCTGAAGGAGTCACATCTGCTGTAAACAATTGCCTGGCCTTGTCTTGATCGGGGCAAGGATAGCAAGATTGAGAGAGATAAAGAGAAGGCAGCTAATAAGAAGTTTTGCCGTGGTTGTTGCCAGGAAATAATTGAGTTTCTTCGAGTCCTTACTCATAGGAGCTTTTTATAGAGGATTGCATATATTTCACACCAGAATAATCGGTCCTGAGTGATGAGAATTTTATCCTGCATGCAAGGATTTAGGGATAATATAGCTTAAATGTTGTATCTTCGCTCCATTCTGTTCCTTCTTATTGGAAACAGAAGCTTCCTTCTCCTTAATCCAAATGATTCCTAATCCACTTCATGGGACAGAAGAACAGGTCAAGGACTTTCTGAGGGAAAAGCTATGTCTTTGCCAAGTTTTTTGCATGTCATAAAAATCATATATTTTTTTAAAATGATCTGCTTCCTAACTAAATATTTTAGCAGAAATCATTAGGTATGTCAGGAGGTAAATTCAATTCTCTCATAAAGACAATAGATCAATACATCATGAAAACAATTCATAGGTCTCATATTTTTGTGAGAGCACAAAGTATAATTCTTGATGTACCTAATAATTTTTTAACTATTCATTTTTCATGATCAAATAATATTTTTCATGCAAATAAACTTGCTAATTGACAGTTTGATTAGATGGGTTCGATTCAGGTTGTCTCGGATTTGAATTGTTTCCTGGCTTGCTTGGCATGAAGGCTATAGGAAAGTAGAACTTTAAACTGGTTATGAAACTAGTAGCTAAAAATGATAAGGTAGCGATATTCTTGAAATGTTTGTCTTTACTACATCTATCGAGAAAGAAAACGAAGCACGGATTGGCTAGCCAGTTATGCTATTTTAGATGTTAGATTTCACTATTTTATAGAAACTCGTTTTGATTTCCTAAGACTTTTGTGAAATGATATTTGTGGATTTTATTTTCTCCAATTATTCGTTTGTAATTTCAAAGTGTTTGACCCTCCTAATAAAAAAAAAAATCAGTAATAATTATTCTAAAAATTAGCTGCTTTTGTTTTAGTTAGTGTTTTTTTTAGATCGCGAGATATCGGCTTCATAATTGATTTATTACTATCCCTACTTAAAAGTTAGTTATTTTTAAAAATTTTTATAATACTTAAAGAGTAATTTGTGTAAGTTACTTTATAAAGAGAGATAAACACAAAAAAGAAGGAGAAATAGGACAGAGAAAATTAAAAAAATATTGAACCAATGTAAAAATCTTTTTATCATTTTTTATGGATCCGAATATAATTCTCTATAAAAGTTGATGTATGAAATAACTAGTATACATATATACTAATTACTCGTTGAGCATTATAAAATTTCTAGTTGTTTTTCTACTTGTTTTTTCATATATATATATATATATATATATAGTCTTTTGTTTTTTATTTTACTGTGGAAGACTCATTCGGTCAATTTTTTTTAAAATTAAATCCACCTTTATGATTCGACCAAAAATCAATCATACACATTCAATTGAGATAATTTATGAAAATTTTACTTCATGTAAAGTGATATATATGAGGTTTTGTTAATCGTTTCAATAGGCAAGAACAAAACTGCAAAAAGACCAATTCAAATCAACTATTCCACCTTCTAAAATTAAGTCTTTTTGTGAGACAGTACTGTGTTCTAAGAATTCTATAAGGCCCAATGAGGCCCAATAAGTCCCAATACTCTTTCTTCTTGCTAATATTAACCCATTATTTTCTTGTTGCTTTTCTTTGGTTTTTTTTTTTCTTTTCATTGTTAAGAACGTCTAAACAAGACTGATACTTGAGATAGCACCATGTTCTAAGGATTCTAGAAGATATGATTTCTTTGAAATTTTCTTGTTTTTTATTTAAATTGTTTTTCGACGAACAAATGTAGTAGCCCAAGTAATTTTTTTACTTCTCCAACACACACTTCCGGTTGGAGGAAGGGATGCATTGATTGTTGACATTGGAGCTCTTCTTGCAGTGTTCTTACATGCCATAACTCAAGCATAATTGAAAGAAACAAATTGGATTAAAATTTTAGTTTCTACTTATGAATAATTTTTTTGCTGAAAAAAAAATTTGTAACTATATATAGGACAAAAAATGGCCAGATATAAATGACACAATTCAGAAGTAATGGGGGCACCCATATAAAAGGATATTCTAAAGATATTCCATTATTCCCACAACAACTAAAGGATATATACCTTAGAAATTTAGGGATGTATGGCTTAGACGTTCTTTGGCTGTGCAAAGGTGAAGGAGAAAAAAGATGTCAACGCAATTGTAAGCTAAACTTTCAAATTTCAAGCATTCTACCATCTTAATCAATATTTCTCTCTCAACAATTAAACAAAAAAGGTAATTTCATTGCTTTCATATTCTTGTTGTAAAAATTGATTTGACATATTTATTTTATTGTAAAATTTAAAATGAAGGTAAAGTAAATTTTTTTTTTTTTGAATTCTTGCATGCTTAAAAAGCCTCAAAATAATATGATTAATTTTGTTACTATAAAATAGAATGCAGTTCTTCTTCTTCTTCTTCTTCTTCTTCTTAATTATTATTATTATTTTCTTTAATAGCAGTTCATTTTGCTTGGCCTGTTTGTAGTCATTTCTATATATATGCGAGGTTCATTTGAAGCCAATGTTTTCTGGCTTCAACATCACATAATTAGAAGGCACCAGCTCATCAGTTCTTGTCGCAGACAGAAGGGTGGGATTTTTTTATTTTTTTTATTTTTTGACAAACATCAAATATACCATCAAATTATTGGGGTTTTATTAAATTTATGTCAAAATTATTTTTATATTAATTTTACTATTAAATTATTTTAATTTCTCAATTAAGAATTTCTGTTCGGATTACTTAACTAAAAACGTTAACTTCCGACAAAATAACATCATTTTTATTAAAAAAAAAAAAAGAGTATAATTTAGATTGAAAATATAGACGAAAAGCTTTAAAAATGAAATAAAACTTTTAATTGAGAATTTTTGAAATTTTGAAGATGCAATTGATACTAAAAAATTGTTTGGTAGTAACAGTAACATTACTTATATAATTGGGTGGTATTTTGAAATTTATTCTTTCTTTTTTGCACATTAACTGTGATCTTTTTGTATTGAAATTTCAGGCTTGTGTGTGGTTTTCCGAGCTTTAATAATTGTTTGTGATCCCGTAGTTTTTCCATTTTTGTGGGCCTATTTGCTTTGCCCATTTGTTTAGAGCATTGAGCTCTTTGTATTTGGGCTTCAGCATCTTGTTGAACCACTGGCCCACTGATAAGTGAAAAATTGATGTCATCTAAATCATAAGTAATCAATTATTTTATGTTTTATCATGCAAGTATTGCTCGTTTAATTATAGATTCTAATCTAATTAGAATCGTGGATAGATGAGTTAAGCATTCAATTAAAAAAATATTTAAACTAAAAAAAGGATTAATCGCTAAACTTATCTTTATATAATAAAATAATTTTCTAATCCGTTTTTATATTAAGTTAATTTTATTTTTAAATATATATTAAGTTTTTAATTTATCATTACGATAAGCTTTTCAAGTGAAATCATCAGAATTATTCAAATAATTTACATATAATTATTTTTTATTCTTAAAATATTTTTACAAAGCTGACGAATAAAAAACACTTATATACAAATTATATGACTAATTTTAATGATTTATTTTGAAAATCTTGATAAAATATATTAAAAACTTAACGTATATTTAAAAAAAATTATCTCAATTAGAGATGTAAAAATTAATTAAAAAAATACTTTGTTATATAAATACAGATTCAACCATCAATCCCTTAAACAATTTTGTAATTTTGCAAAAGCATTGTATAAAAGAGCTACCTATTTTCCTTCTTAAAATTATATTAAAAAAACATGACCCGCTCTTGTCTTCTACCGGTCCTCATGCTAATTGGATTTTTTTGTTGACATTTGGCAGCAACGTGTGAGGGCATATGGTTGTTGGCCAGCAAGGCAGCAATACAGCACACAGAGATTTCCTATTAAACGATGGGCCCAAATTGCTCCACGCGTCGCTTCAGAATGCAAGATTACGAGAACGTCCCTATCTGGCAAGTGTTAACATTTTTCAACCACTTAAATAATGCCACGTCATTGTTGAAGGAACCGCAAACAAGCAAGCAAGCGCCGTAAGCTCTTACGGCGTTAAGTCTCGAGCAGTGCGAACTGCCAAGTGGGGATTAGGTAACAGCTTGCTCCTGCCACGGGCATCACAGCCCAATTGGGCCAATTTGCTCGATAAATTTAAACCAAGGTAACCATACGAAAATTATAGAACACGATTATGCAAATTGCATCCACATACATTTGTATACATTCCCATATGTCACATCTTAGAGCTGTGAATTTAATACTTTGTTTGGTTGATTCCTATTCCATATGTTTTGAGAATTTGTCATGCAAAACATACACTAAATAGCAAAAAATATAGGATAAGGCATCCTGTTTTGAAAAGAGATATATTTTGGTTTTTCATAAAATAAAAAATATTCTTTTATTTTTTGCATTGTTGTAGTTGGGAGGTGAAACCTAGGTTGTGTTTTTGGATGAAAGTCGAAATGTTAAATAATTAAAACTATATCCCAATGTTGGTATTAAAAATTTGTCCAAATAGTTTTCTTTTTTCTCATTTTATTTGTTGTCAACATTTTTAGCAAAATAATTGCTTGGTAATTGATGAGTCATAAAAAATTCAAATAGTAATTAATGACAACCTGAATTCTTCGTTATGTAATGAATGGAGCAAATTGATTGTGAATATAATTCCTTATACTTTAGTACTTATAAGAAAAATTCTTTTTATAATGTGAAGTCCTCTCCGACCACTAAATGAATGCACAGATTGAAGAAATATTTGAATAGGATGTTGCGTGTTTATGTGATTGTTAAGAAGATAATAAACGGCAATATGATGTTTTTCAAGTAGAAAAAATGTTAGAACCCTTGGTCCTTGAGATTCTTGTATAAGTAGGGATTAATCTATCAAGTTGCATGAAGACTAAGATAGGATAGCCTATTCTTTTATTGCTAATAGTATGTGATATCAACTTTGGAGACATGTGTGATTAACTTTGATGATTTGATTTGATGACTTTTAGGATATATTTTTGGCGTCGATTGAGGATAGTCTAGGAAGCATGTCTTTATTCAATGGACGTATTTTTTATCGTGCTAGTGAATGAAGAGTTGTTTCTTTGTCCAAGTTGAATGATTGGGCTATTACTGCATAAAAGTACCTTGTTAAGATGATGTCATAATCTTAATTAAGTTGTCATCGACTTTGATTGGAGGTGTTTCTTATCATAAATTCTATAGTGCATATGATGATACATATGATTCGAACACATTAACTATCGTTTTAAAAATTTAAGCATGGCACTAATACATAATTATCAATATAATAATATAAATATTTTTAAAAAGATAAAAAATAAAAATTTCCTACTTTGTTTTTTAGGATGAAATGATAGAAGATTTAGGATGGAATGATAGATGATGAATGAGACAATAGAAATAAAGGATGTTTTCTTGATCTTGGAACGAATGTTTCTTAAACAATAGTGAAAGATTTTTCCATATTTCTCTACAAAACATACTCGTAAAATGTAAATATCAATAATTTTATTATTTTTTGATAATATTTTTTCTTTATTTTAATAAAATGCAAATATAAATTTAAATATCCAAGTATATATATTTCATCATTTTAATTATATATAAATAGAAGAACACAAAAAGATTTTGAATTAATGGCGTAATTCATCTCTCTACTCTTGATATTGTCTTAATTTGGCTCATTTATTCTTTTTTTTCCCTTAATGTAGCTCATTTACTTTTTTTTTTTTTTTTTATGTATTGCATCCTCTACTCCCTAAATTTTCTTGATGTGGTCTTTCTAATGTTTTTTAGAAAGTTTTTCAAGCAAAATAATAATAATAATAATAAATGGCAAAACATGAGTAATGCCATGCCGGATAAAATAGCAAGGTGACGAGAAAAATTTGAAAATATAAAAACATAAAAAAAGTTAACTAAAGAAGAAAAACAAATAAACCATCGATAACAAAATCTAATTTCTCTAAATCATGAAACAAGATTAGCCACCGCACCACTATAAAAATACCGAACACTACACTAACACCACCACAATGACTAATAATCCAATTCCTCTTCATCAACGATACCCATTCCATACTAAACTACATAAAATTCAATTAATTTGTTTTTGCCAACAGATTTGTGTTTGTTATGATGGGGATAACAAGCGTTTAAGAGCAATTTAGTTATGGAGATGACTTTCTTATGGTGTTAGTTGGGGGGGGGAGAAACAAACACGTAGAGACTTGGAGAAGTCCAATGTAAGTTTGACATTGGTTGTAAATTATGAGATGGGCTAATTCATATAGGTTTTTTGCAATGTGTAGGAGTTGAAGAGGTTAAGAGTGCGATTGATAGCCACTAATTTGGAGTGACGATATATGTTGGTGTGAATTTAAGGCTTATGAATTGAGGGAGCAAGGCTTTTATAATATTTTGAAGCTTGCTTTTTAGGTTATTGATTTTTGAAAGCAAAGGAAAGAAACCTAGAAAATCAAAGTCTAATAGGATATAAAGATCAAAAAGCTAGTGATTAGTTTTTGTAGATATCAAGTTTCTTTGTTATTTATGTTATTTTCTTCCATTCATGTAGTACATAAAGTTGGGTTTCATTTATGTGTTTTAAAGATTGAAATTTGGGATTATGAATATAAGAAAGTTTTGAACTTTTTAATGGTGGATTTAATTTTTAAAGCTTGCTTATTGAGTTCTTGATTTTTGAAAATGAAGCAAAGAAATCCATAGAAAAATAAAAATGCAATGGGATTTACAATCAACATAAATTACATTTAATAACTTTTTTTACACAAATAAAAATGATTATGAAGTAGTTCTTATTGCTCTACTCCTACCAAAATGAAGCACATCTTATAATCTCTATTATGTCTTTATTGTCATATGATTTGTGATTCTTCTTTTGTTTGAGATTTTGGTAGTTAGGTGGGTTTTTTTTTTTTTTGTAAGAAATTGCAAAATAAAGGCAAAAACACAAGCTTAAGAAGCCACACACACACACACATATAGCTTAATGTTTCGGAAAATCATGAATTATATACGTTTAATGATTTAAACTCGTTTTTTAAAAGTTACATAGAAAGGTTACCAACTAATCTTCCGATAACAATACTAGCACCGATCTGATTTTTCGATCAAAAATTTGAGCAACGTTGAAGGTGAAGAAACATGACGCATGAACGTTAACAAGCCATGTAGGATCCACGCAACTATGACACATTGACTTTAGCAAGCTAAGTAAGATCACATATTTGATTTTTCACATCGGTACTTACGTGGATCCTACGTGACTTTCTAAAGTCCATATGTCATGTTTAAGTGGACAACCATCTCGGCGTTGCTTAGAATTTTGGTCAAAAAATCAAATATGTGCTAGTATTGCTATCGAAGCTTAGTTGGTGACCTTTTTATATAATTTTTAAAAAACGAGCTAAAATCATTAAAAAATGTAATCTCATTTATTTTCTCTCTTTATGTTTTTCTTCCTCAAACTTTTCTCTTTCACCACCACCACCACCTCTCTCCCTCCCTCCTCATCTGCCACCTTCACCACTATATTCAGCATCACTTACATTACACCATTGTCTCCCTTCTCCTTCTATACATTATCTCTCTCTCGAGATCGCGTCCTCTCCACTCTTTCCTCCCTCAATTGCTTTCCATTCAATTTTTCTAACTGTAAAATTGACAAACTAGGTCAAGAGATGGTGAAAATCCAATTTTAAATTTGCATCTACTAGGAGGTTTAGGTGATGTCATTATACGAACTATGTTTGATGAAGTAATTGTGTATGCTCAATATTTTATAAAATTAATTAAGATAATTGTCATTCTATATTAATTCATTTTTTTTATTTTGACGTGGATCCAAATTGCATGATAAATTAATTGAACTAAGAATGTACCTAACTCAACGTAAGGTCTTGAATTGTAAGGATGGACACGAGTATTTTTTCGGGGCCGGTGTCCATGCTTTATCTTCGGGATACATTATAGAGATTGATTTGGATAGATTGGATTAGGGTATGCTAAAACAAAGGCCCAGTTATAGTTTCTTTTATCTTTTGTTAGCAAATTGAAGTAGTTTAGTAAAAAAAATCTAAATTCTTTAAACCAAATATGATTGTCCAAATTTGGATGATGTTATATGATCTTAACGATTAAGAATTATCTTCTTTTATTATAAATATCAATCTTATATTATTATGAAAAAAACTTTTCCGTCGGAGAACTTTTAATTTTAGAATTTTCGATCTCGAGAAAAAGAAACTCTTGAACTCTCTCTTAAAACTCTTTCACTCATATATCAAACAATAATTAAAGCTCTATCTGTTTGGACTTTGGCTACGCACCTGTCAACCACTCGACTCGCGTCTTGCTAGCATTGCATGCTTCTCCTCCCATACGTCTCACTATTTGCATCTTTTTTGCTTTGTTAGTTGACCACCGCTTCTATAAATTACAACACTAACTCTTCATAATTTGACTAGAGTACGAACTATTCGTCTTATTAGTTTTCAAGAACCTTCTGTACAATAACTATACTAAGGTACTTAATTTTTCTCTACATGTGTACCTCTACTGTTAAACCATTGACGAAAGAACCATGTGGGGTCGTTGCATGTTATTCTTGGAGTGGGGATACAATTTTGCTTTACTTTCACCTTTAGTGATAGACTCCTTTTGTGCTTTCCATGGAGCATGTAGAATTCATAAGAAAATTAGCATGATAAACTTATTTTGATTGAATGTATACAGAGGAAAGAAGGAAAAAAAAAAAGCATGGAGAGAAAAAACATTATATTCGGTAATTTAATTTAGGTATGAGTTTTTTGGTTATTTTATCATTATGTGTATTCGGATATTGGTCAACGAAATCGATCGACTTAATTACAAGCTAAAAAATAATTATAATAATCAAATTAAAAATTAAAATATTAATTAACGTTTGATCCATAGTACTGCTGCGAAACCAATTAGCTGGAAAAAAATAATTCCCCAATAAAGAAGTAATTAATAAACAACTAAAAAATTAAACAACTTACTACCTAAAATATAGAAATAACAGCCACCACATTTCCCTATGTGACACTAGCTTCCCCCTTGCCCTTAGCCCAAGGGATCTGCCAAATTTCCCCCTCGGTTTCCGTTATTTTCCTAATCGAGCAGCAGGCACGTTCTCCAACCCTCAGCCTCGGACTTCCCACACCTCTGAACGGCCCCGATTCCATCTCTCCCTCCAAAACTCACACTGAAAAAAGTCAGTGGCTCAGATTTCAGTATTTCACTCTCTTGATATAAAAAAGAAAATCAGAAACTTGGAAAATAGAATAATCACATCGAAACCTCTCTCTCTCTGAAAGATACAGCCATGGCCGAGCATGAAGGCGAGCGTGAGCGCGAATCACCGATTGAATCAATGGTGGATAAGATAACAGAGAAGATCCACGATAATGATTCATCTTCGTCATCTGATTCTGATGATGACAAGTTTGATGCTGTCAAATCGAAAATCTTTCGGCTTTTTGGTAGAGAGAAACCCGTCCACAAAGTCTTTGGTGGTGGAAAACGTAAATACACACGAACATTTCTCACTCATTAATTAAGTATTTGTGTTTTTAATTCTTTGATTCGATGCTAGATCAGTATATTCCATTTTACTGTTTTTATTTTTTATAGATTTTTTGTTTTGTGATATTATTTTCCTACTTTACTTTTTGATTTTTCTTTTATGTTATAGAAATTTGAAAATTGTTGCTTAGAGTAGAAATTGGCAGTAAATGGCTTTTTTTTTTTGGGATTTGTTTCAAAGATTTGATTTTCAAACCTACGGCGTATTAAAAGAAAAGTTCATGGAAGAGAACCCTGGTCTGTCTTTTTGTTGCATTTTGGATGGACTGTTAATATTGTTTCGAATTTGGAATTTCAATGAAGAGAATGATCTGACAAGGTTGGTTAGAGATTGCGCACGTGAAGAGTTTTTTTTTTTTTTTTTTGTAATCTGCTAGAGATGACTTTGGTGTGCTTTGGATGTCTTTGGTTTGTTGCTTGACGATGCTAGTATTAGATCACGAGATTCATTTTTTCTCTTTTTTCCTGGGTAAAGAAATCGTATTGACACACCTCTAAACACATGGATAGAAACATACCCTTCATTTGTTTTTTATCAATAGAGAAGTTCTTGAATGAATCGGAGAAATTACTGCATTTCCACTACAGGATTAAGCATTGTATTGGTGATTATGGAGACAAATTTGGGTTATATTTGATTTTGCCATGACTTGTAAAAGTAGAAGTTGGATTGAATGATTCACTTCATTTCTGAAACTTATATCCTGCAAATTGTTTGTCTTACCCTAATAGATTATTATTTTATTGCAGTTGCTGATGTTTTCCTATGGAGGAACAAGAAAATCTCTGGTGGTGTGCTTGTTGGTGCAACTGCAGTCTGGGTTCTTTTGGAATTGCTTGGATATCACTTAATAACTCTAGTTTGCCATTTATCAATATTTTCACTGGCTGTTCTTTTTCTGTGGTCCAATGCATCCAACTTCTTAAACAAGTAAGGAATATTAGATAATCTTTATGTCACTTCAACTTTGGTGATGTATTATTCCTTCTTATGGTGTTAGACTCTATTTTTCTCTGTACTAGATCCCCGCCTAAAATCCCTGAAGTCGTACTTCCTGAAAAATGTGTTCGTGAAGTTGCCTCTGAGCTGAGAATTGAAATCAACCGAGGATTAGTTGTCCTGCGTGCAATTGCAACTGGGAGAGATCTGAAGCAGTTTCTTGCTGTAAGTGATCTCTTCCTATCGTTGATATAGTGTTTGATCTTCTGATGAGGAATATCATTTTTGGAGCTGTATTTTTCACTTCCTTGGTCATTTATACTGTTTCATCAGACACTTGGTACTTTGGAAAAGATTCTCTCTCTGAATGCCATTTGTTAGGCATGTTAATAAATTGAGGTTCAATGATGCATCCTTATATGTGCCAAGCTATTTGGGTTTATAGTACTAATTATCAGTTGTTGCTCATTTGGCTGTCAGGTAATTGCTATCTTATGGGTTCTGTCCCTTGTTGGAAGTTGCTGTAACTTCCTGACCTTGCTCTACATATGTAAGGAATTCAGATGTTCATTACTTTCAATTAAGATGCAAGATAATTTTTCATTATCAGACTCAGATTTTTTCTTATTTCTTCAATACAGCCCTTGTTTTGCTACTCACCATACCAGTGTTGTATGAGAAGTACGAGGACAAGGTTGATGCATGCTCCGAAAAAGCTTGGATTAAGATCAAGAAGCAGTATGCGGTGTTGGACGAAAAGTTTTTAAGCAAAATTCCTAAAGGACCATTGAAGAAGGATTAGAGACAGAGAGACCAGTTCTAGTGTTTACTAGGTTGAATTTTGACTCGCAGTAATTCTGTTTGATCGCTGTTGTGACTTTTATATTTTAGACGCCCTGTCTTTGCTTTATGTTTATGTGGTGTTTGGGTTCTCATAGATTTAATTTATATGGTATTCAGTAACCTCCTGAGTTATGTAGATCTCGCTCATGCTTATAATAAGTCGATGGTATATTGGTTTCCAGGGAAATTATCCCCCATCTTGTGGAAATATAACTGCATCTTTTTTCTTTTCCAAAATGTGTTTTAGAAATGGTCAATTTGGCAGATGGCTTTCGTTCTCTCATGAGCATGGCTAGATGTGGGGGAGGTTACTACTTAAAAGTTATAAAGAATACATTTTGGAAAAGGAGAAGAGATAAAGCGATTCCTGTTGCCAAATCCATGTGCTCTGTCTTGTATTTGTTCGTTGCTTTCTTAAAGCTTCGTAAACTTTAGCGGAAAGAATTAGAAAAAATAAACAAAATTGTTCCAGCCAGGCTTGGATTCTCGTAGCCAAGTCTTTTATTCTAAAGAAGCACAGTAAAAACAATAATTTAAGGAACAGATGGTATGCCTAAAGCATAACATCTGATCAATTAAAAATTTGAGAAGAGGCGTATACACAGATGCACTTATCATTAATAAACTACCATTTGCATGGCAAGATTTTCAGTAAACAGGCAAAAAAATCTTCCCAGTCTTCTACGGCAGTAGCTCATAATCCTGTTTCATTTCACGGACAAGACAAGACACAATTTCACATTCAGATTTCCTCCATTCAGCTGCAATGATCCCATCACATATGTATCACAAAAAATTTGATACCATTCCCACCAGGAGGCTTAAATTCCACAACACATTTAGAATACATATACATACAATATTAGAGTTAGCAACTTTGGTGTTCTCATGATAAAGACATTTAATGGCAAGATAGCATTCTATGTCTCATTCCATCACTAAGGTAAGAATAGATTCTGAACCATGCTAGAGGGGGTAAAAAGTCCATGCTTTGTTCCTAAGTAAGTATTTATCCTGGCCTGTACTGGTTTAGTGGGTGGGCCCATAACTTGGGAATGTACCATTCGTCAAAGCAATCATCTAAATCACTATCACTGTCTGAAGACACCACAGATGAAGATCCATCTAATAGGTAACCAACAACCTGAAAAACATGAATGCGTAGGAAAATTTTAGCCAAAAAGAGTTCAATATATCAGGAGAGTGCTTCAGTCAGGTTGAAAAAAAAGAAAAGAAAAGGTATGAGGTGCATAAGGGATTCTATTTGTAATAAAACAATCAAGAACACCCCCACAAACAAAAAGAATGCAAGCTTTCCACTAAATAACATACCTGCTCAGATGATTTGGGAACAACAGGCTGGATTTTAGGTTGTGGTCCACATTTTCCGCTACTGCATTTCATGCCATCTAGCCACACTATCGTATTGCAGTAAAGACAGTAGCCTCTACTAGTTGTTAGTCTCTTCGATGAATTGTCTAAAATCCAGACAGAGAAATGTTAATGAGAAATGAATCACAGGGAAAAGCTAACAGAAACATGATTATACAGTAGAGAAACATACCTATGTATGCTCTTTTAAACGCCTCTCTCCAATCAACACCGCTGTTATCCTTATTATCCTCACCTTGCCTGCCATTCAGACACCCTGTGACCTTCGAAGAATTATGGTCACTTGCAAAAATTGTGGCATATAGAGATTGCCACAGATGATTATTACTAGCTGCAGCGTTCCACGACCTTTACAAAAGCAATAAGAAAACATTAAACTAAAACAGAGAATAACTGCTCAGCGAACACTCAAGGGACCTGAGATACTCTGTCATGCACTAGAGCAACTCATCGTTGTAATTCTAATCAGGCGAAGCAACTAATAAGTAGATGAATTGGTTTGCTAGTTCAATACCGAGAGACTAGTGAGGCAGAAACCAATGATCGCGTGTCAAGGAAGCTGAAGATGTCTACAAGAACATCCTGTGGCAACTCGATATAACCTGAAATTACTGAGAAAACTAGAATCATGAATTACACAACAAATCAAAATTTCATAACATAAAAATTCTTAAAAATTCTCTAAATTATACTAGTACTACTTACATTCTTCCACCCAACGCACTTTACCACGCCTCTTAGAAGCAACCATTGCATGTTTGAATTCTTTCATAGCAACATTCTTCTTCTGCTTCGGCAATGTAGCGTCAGCACTCTGAATTAGGAGATGCACTGCCGAAACAGCATTGTTTGTCCACATTCTAAGATTAAAAATACCGATCAAAAAGTCATGAGAAGTTTGAAAAGAACAATAATTGACAGTTATTAGAGCAAGAAACCCAAATCGTCTCATTGCAGTGAAATTAGGTAATTGCTTTCGTTCAATTTTGACCAACAAAATTGACTGTTCAAAAATACCAATTCTTGTACAAACTGTAAAATTCGAATAACAGATTCATTATTCAGTTTCATTGCCAAAACTCAAAAAAGCATGTTTCTTTAACCAATCAATCAAAATTACAAACTGGGTCCTAACGATTCATTAAAAACAACATCAAAGAAGAAAAATAAACAAGAAATTGAAAGAACCCAGAAAGGAAAGACAGAAATACTTACTGAGGAAGGAGTTTGAAGGCTGAAAGAGTGTCTTGAAAGATGAGAGATTGAAGATTCTTGGGTAGTTTGTTATAAGCTTCTCGTAGAATCAAGCTTAGTTCTTTACAAGCTATTGGGTAATGGTGGGCTCTTGTTAAAGCATCTTTGTAACCAAGATTTTGGTATCTTTCCATTGGGTCTGACATTTTCGGGATTGTGATGCAAAAAGATGAGAGAATAGACAGAATTTTGGGAGGAAGAAGAAATGAAGTTTAAATGGTGGGTAATATTAAGACTTTTAAGGCAAACTAACCGGTCTAGTGTCTGTTTTGCGGTTTCCCCTGCTTATTTATTTATTATTATTTTATTCTATTTGCTTATGTTGTAGCCTTGTAGGTGTTTTTTTTTTTTTTACCACGTTATGCTGTTAATTAAATAAAATATATAAAATTAGTTAGAAAAATTATTTCAGTTTGATAATCTATTTTATAATATAAATTTATAAAAATATATAACATCAAAAATAAAAAAATTATTTATAATTTTTTAATAAATAATTTTATATTTAATTATTTGTATATTTATGTTTTTTATAATTTTTCTTTTAGAAAAAGTATTTACCCTTGTTAATACTTGAATTATTAACTAAAAAAAATATTAAATAATTTTTTTTAAAAAAGCTTTAGTATTTCATAAGATTGTGTCGAAAAAACATAAATAATAATTATTAAAAGATCACATAGAATTCAATAAATAATTTTTTTTATTTAATTTTGATGAGAATATCAATTTTTTAAAAAATATGAATTTAATTTTTATTTATTTATTTATAAAAGAATGAATAATATTAAAATAAAACCTATATTAATTTGAATCATTGAGTGGTTAAGCCAAAACATTATTTTAATTATTTAATTAAAAAAAAACAAATAAATAGTAAATGCTTTGTGTAGAAAAATAATATTATTATAATATGATAATAATATTAATAACATATAACTATATTAAAAAAATAATAAATTAAAGTTGTAAATTTTAAATAATAAAAATAATTAAAAGAAAACACTAAAACAAAATGGAATAAAAAAAATCACAATACAATTAAAGTTTGAAATATATATAGAAAAATTGAGGACCAAAGTGTTAAAAAAATGATATGAATAGTGATTTGTGAGTGTGTGAATAGTTTTTCAAATAGTAAAAATGAATAGTAAAATCATGTTTTACTTTAGTTTTTTTTATAATTACTATTTTTTAATCTAAATTTAATTTTTTATTTGTAGAAAAAATTCAATTTGTAAAAATCTTAACATAATTTGGAGAGATGAAACAGTAGCCTGCAAATCAATAGAGACTTATATCTTGATATCATCCCGTCAATATGTACCTTATGAATTGAAAAATATTTAATAAATTTTTTAAATACTAGTTTTAAGGTTTGAATCGAAAAAATTAAGAAAGGAAATAGATCTCTTTTACCATTAAATTAACCAATAAATGGTTTGAAAATGAACTAATAGTCGTGATTAAAAAAATATCTTGAATATCAACAAATTGTTAGTCATAGATAAATAGGTTGGTTTTAGACGATTTTTCTATCAACATGCAATGTTCGAATTCTGAAATCTTATTTACTGAAATGAGTTAAATTTTATCGCTTTCGTACGCACGTATATGCGTGCACACACACATATATATATCCTGAAAGTGTTTATTGAGGTTAAATGTCCAAATTTTTTGTGAGAAGGGACAACTTTTCACTTTCCCCTTTTAAGTTCTAATTGAATTTGTTTCATTTTAAAAGAACATCTTTACTCTTAATGTTATGCGAATTTAATGTTCCTGATAGAAGGAGATGAGCTAATCCTGGCAATCTTGGCCAACTTGTGCTGTGTTAGTCTGCATTTGACCTTTTCTTTTCTGGTTAAATGGAATTCTGAATCTACAGCTATAATCTTCAATAGCAGAAAAGAATAATAGTGCAAGAGCAAGAAGTATTACTAATTTTCACAAAGACTAATGTACAAATGCTACCCTTAATATTGTTCATCATAGACTACAAACTATCTAACAAACCCAATATAGATTCCTTCTGAAATCCACAACCCATATGCATTTCCAAGTACCACACAGTTACATAATTACAATACTAAAAACGCACTGGCAATTGTTTGTAGAATGGCCTAAACAATAGTGACAAGTGAGAACCCCCTCTTTCGCTTCATCTACACATTCCTGACAGAAATCGGAAAGTATACGTAGCATCCAAACATAAACTTCTTCGTAGTTTCCATCATTTCACTCCAAGGATCTGGTGTCGGGGCATTCTGTGTTCCGTTCAATGCCACTCTGTTGTATGCTTGTAATAACCATGTTTCACTTTCAGGGAAAGGCTTCCATAACCTCCCACTTGCGAAGAGTGTTACTAGATGACAGGGTCACTGCTTCATAAAACCTAGAGGAAGTAAGTTAACTGCTGCTTCTTCCTTGAACCCCCTTCGCCATACAACTCGTTCCATTGCTTTAGCTCATTCATCACTGAACCCTCAGTTGCGAAACTTGAAGCAACCTGCATACACTAGGTTAGAAACAACCCTGGAACGAAACATAAGATTCTAAATTTCTCTTACTTTCATGTTGCAGAACTAAATTATCAAGATGGGCGTTGAGGTGTCTTTCTTCGAGGAAATAATGCTGTTATGATGCTAATCATATAATAAATTCAATCTAGCGGCAGCTATTTGCAGTTCAAATCATAAGCTATGGACTAAAGTAGAAGATAGTAGGAGAGTCTGGTGATAGAGAAGAATTTGAATTTGGAAAGACCATTTGCTGATGGTTTGAGGGTAACAGATGCAATCAACTTAAAAGGAAATTCATGTAAGGTTACCTGATTCTTTGCCTGTCTCATATCATCCATGTTCAAAGGCCTCAGAATGATTACGTTTTCCTCTTTCCCTTCTTCCTTCGTATTCGCAGCATCTTCTGAGCTTGTGCTTTCTTCAGCTTTCTGCTTCTTTGCCTTTATGAGATTAATAGAAACAGAAAACCAGGAAAAGTGTCAGCAAGGACTAATTTCAATAAGAAATATGACAAATACATCTATAACATGGAAGAAAAATCTTACCTTCTCCTTCACTCGCTCCTGCTGTAAAAGCTCTCTAACTGGTCGATATGCTGCTGTGACACACAAGTTCTGTTTACAGCAATCAATATCAGGAGCTAATCAGTCCATTATGAATTGGTTTGATGAATGCTATAAATTTTCTGGGAAAATAGTGAAATGGAAAGAACAAACCTTAAGATCACTTCCAGTATATCCTTCTGTCATAGTTGCAAGCTCTTTGAAGTCTAAATCTTCTGTTTTTTCTTTCGACATGAGAGTTTTCAAAATCCTTTCCCTGCTCTCAATAGATGGAAGACCGACCATAATTCTGCCCAACACAAGAAAACGCATTGTAGTTAGCACACTTCGAAGGATGGCAATATTTTATTTGCAGTGAGTTGATCCTTGAACAGTTCTCCTTCAGCAAGACTCAAAAACCTCCAAGCAAACTTGGGACTTACAGACTAGTTCATGAAATTAAATTGCTTAAAACTACTCGAGACCAAATAGATAATCTAGACAGTATATGGATGCTGATTGAGCAAGACCAATTCATAAAGTAACAGTTAATAATAGTGGAGTGGAGACATTAAAGCTCACAACTGAAGAACGGAGCTAAAGATACCTAAGAAGGTTTCTTGAAGAGGTCAAGACAGGAGGTAAAGAAGAAAGGAATTGCACAAAGCTAGACTACTCGAGAAGAATTTACAGAAAGGATGACAAACTTTAACGAACTGCTTGTATGCTGAATGATGATGATGATGTTGGTCAGTAAAACAAATAGAGAAAACAGAACAAATAGAACACACCTGCGCTCAAACCGCCTAATAATTGCTTCATCAAGGTCAAATGGCCTGTTGGTTGCTGCAAGGACAAGAATACGCTCACCAGGTTTTGTCAACAGACCATCCCAGTGAGCCATAAACTCATTCTTAATCTTCCGCATGGCCTCATGCTCACCAATTCTGGTCCGCTGCCCTAGCATGCTATCAACCTCATCCACAAATATGATAGTTGGGGAAACCTTCGCAGCAAGTGTGAACAGAGCTCGAACATTCTTCTCATCTTCACCGAACCATTTTGAAGTAATGGTGGACATGGAGACATTTATGAAACTTGCTCCAGCTTCTTTGGCTATGGCTTTTGCCAGCATTGTTTTTCCTGTTCCAGGAGGACCAAACAGCAATATACCTCTACAGGGCTTGAGAAGCCCACCATTGAAGAGGTCCGGCCTCCGAAGGGGCAGCATGACAAGCTCCTGAAGTGATTCTTTGGTTTCATCCAAAGCACCAATATCTGCAAATGTTACTCCAATCTCATTTGCAGGAATAACCTCTGGTCTGATTCGTTTCTCAAACTCATTGTCAGGAAGAACTTCCTGCAGGAAGTAATGGAAATCCATGAGTAAGACAATCAAAGTAATATTGACCTCTCTTATCTAAAGTATCAATGGTTTTGACTTACCGGTGCTTTAGGTTGATTCTCGCTGTCCTTCTTCGCTCCAGTAACAGATTTCTCTATTTCACTTTTAACATCATTCTTTGCACCAACACTCTCTTTCCCTTCAGTTTCCTACAATAGACCCAAAAATTTAAACTATACATGTTGACAACGCCAACCTTGCTGCTCACTGTATAATAGACAATATCAGGTATAGAACCAACCTTGCCAGCTTCAGCATTAGCCTCTAGTTTTAAAGTATCTTTTGCGTCACTTTTACCTTCTTGGAATATACTCAATCCATGTGACAAGCTGCTCCAGAGACAGAGTTGTAAGTAAGAGACTGTTTTCTATTATTTTTCCAGAGGAGATAACAAAGAAATCATTAAACAAAAAAACCAGCATCCACCTCTTAGATGATATAAAAAGCTTTCCATTTCGGTATTCCGGATCCTTATTATTCATCAGATGATATGATATTGCTGATACCACGATTTCTTCAATGTAATCGCTAAGAACCATTGTGTCTGCATGGCAAATAGAACTCAAATCATCACATTCGATATCATTTGCCGCCAGCACCTCAGCAACGTGGTTTTTGTTATCTTGAAACTGAATCTTCTTCATGTCCTCTTCCAGTTGGGCTTTCCAGCTGACAAGATGGGTCTCATCTTCTGGTGGTTTGATCTCAATGTTGTATGGAAATAACTTAGCGAGCCTCTCATCCACTTCATTGCAATCATCGTCTAGTTCCAACGTCCGGGAACCAAGTATCAACACATTGCCTGATAATTTCTCTAACATCTTATCGAACAAGTTGTACATCCTTTGTGATTGAAGAAGAAGCTTCTCAGCATCCCTAAGGTATAAAATGATGGAACTTCTTTGTGATACTGAAACCAACACCTGTAAGAATAACATCTTGACTATTAATAAGATCTTATGAATCATGCTCGGAATAATCCTGATGCTGAAAAACAAATTTTCTTTGACATTTTAACATATTGTTATATATATATATATATATATATATAGCATCGACTCTCATCCAGCTGGTAAATAGTAATGCTGTAGAATTGTGTGTGT
Source organism: Dovyalis caffra (assembly GCA_963924115.1). Classification (NCBI taxonomy): domain Eukaryota; kingdom Viridiplantae; phylum Streptophyta; class Magnoliopsida; order Malpighiales; family Salicaceae; genus Dovyalis; species Dovyalis caffra. Next base: position 56,261 of record CAWUPB010000787.1, on the reverse strand, counting down.
TATTAAGAACAGAAAGTAAATTTTAGTAAGCATCAACATGATCAGTTAGTGTTAAAAAATTAAATATCAATTACTAAATCCATGTAACAAACGCCTACTAGTGACAATATTGTTACCTGATAAAGTGATTGCAGAAAGTGTTTCTCATCAAAACACCAACTGCTTGCGTGCTTGAGAGGAGCTGTAAGAACAAAAGAATCCCCAGAAACAGTGAGTATAATAGCAGTTCAAAATATGCAGATTACTACAACTAACCTAACATACATATGAAAACTAAAAGAGAACAGAATAGATGATCTTTGACAAAAATATGCATTACAAATTATTTCTTCATAATTATTATACATCATCCATGCAGGAACCATGACGGATAATAACAAATTGATACCAATATGAATGCCAGGAATCAAATCAAGAAACATAGAAGCTAAAGTTTGTGGATTAAAAAATAGGACAAGAAAACCAGGAACAACAGTCCTGTCACCTGTGTGCTTGCAAGGTGTACATCTCCTGGGATGAAACCCAGTAAATAGAACAAAGCCATTTATTTTACCAATTCTTATCTCCAAAACCAACAGCAAGGGGAGGATGCCACAAAGAAAAGATTGAAACAATAACTTAGTGATAAAGTTTCAGGTAAGAATCTCTGTAGTAAGATGTGATCTAAACATTGAATTTAGTTTTCCTAATCTGTACATCACAAAGGAGTTGTGGAGAAATATGGATTCATGCCCACACACCACTATCTCTTGAGGAAGTTCATTTTCGTCAAAAAAGGAATGAACTTTCCAATAATCAATCTTCAGCAAAATCAACAACTACCAAATATATATATCACATTTTATAGTATTTTGTTCAGCTATAGAAATAATTGAATTTTTATGTATAACCTGGATTTGTAGAAGGGGATTGAGAAGCAATGCTACTTATATCAGATGCAGTGGAGGAGTTCCTACGAAGTTTGGGAGGATTTTTAGACCCTTCCATAACCCTGCAATATATGAAGGCATGGAGTTAGAACTAACTAACCACCACAGAAGACCAACTAAACTCGACCAAACCTTATTTCTACTCCAAAGAGTAATAAACAGAAGGGTGGCGTGTGAATACCTCGTTTCTTCATTTGATGAAAGGATCGAGAAAGAACCAAACAAAGAGGACATTCGTTCCAGTGTAACCCCAGAAATGGAACTTTTGAAAGACTAAAAAAATATGCAAAGAAATCAGGATACTTAGCAATACGAAGATGTGAAGCCATCTTGACTGATTAAACATATGAAATAATGCACGACATTTCAGATCACTCAATTCATCAGCACGAGGAAGAGAAAGCTTACAGATTCTTTTTTACTGCATCCATATTTGCTTTGCATCTGCAATAAAGAATAGATGAAAGAATGAGTACTATTTAATGGAAACTCACAGAGAAGGATTGAAATTTGTTAAAGGTCACCTTTACGGAGAAGTCATTAACATCCAACAACAGCAACTTTGATTCGAATTTATGTGCCAAAGCCTTTGCAAGCCTTTGATGATAAAACTCTTCATAAAATTAAGATTGCAAGAGATTAGGCCACTGAGATCTTTAAATCACTTATACAAGTTAAAATCAGAAAACATATTCATATTGCTTACCAGCAGGTCCTGTGAGCAAAATCACTCTACTAGCAGGAGAAAGGTTCCGTGTATGCTTGGAAAAGTCAGCATGCTTTAAATGAACCAATGCCGCATTTGTTAATAACATCCGAATTTTCTCACTGTGATTAGCCATAAAAATGGAATGATTATTGAAAATCCTCCCTAAGAACGCATTCCAGAATATATATTTTAGCATGGTCTAAACTAATTCCATAGAAGGATTCATAGAAATGCCAACTTGGGCTCTGGGTAGAAAAATATGATATAATTTCCATCATCTCCAACAATCCAACAGAGCAGCAACTCAGCCAGAAAATTTTCTCAAGCTTAACAAAATTGAAATCTTGATACAACTATATGACTTAATTACCATCATCTCCAATTAATAATCCAGGAAGAGGGTAGCAATTCATCCAGATAAATCTTTCTAAAATTCAACAATTTCAAGTTGAGTATTCCAAAAACAGGGCATGGATCCAACAATAATAAGATGCCAAAGCCTAATAGCAGTCACTTAAATAAATAAAAAAACATCCAGCAATAGCAGCAAATAGCAGAAGGAGAACTGGCAGGCTCGCTATCAAAACCCTAGAACATGTATATTTATTGACAAACTGAATCAGAATCCTCCTCATAGTTCAAGAAAAATTGCTGATATTACATAAATTCCTGACTTTCCATGTGACATCTATGGATTAGTAAATTTCCCCTACATACAATTCTACAAGTTGAACTTAAAGCTAAAACTGTCCAGAAACAGGAAATCAAATTCAACAACTACATAGATCTTTCAAATTCTAAGTACTCATATATAGGGGGAAATATATCAAAATGAGAAGATGCCATTAATTAACTAAAACTCTAAAAGCAAACTATTTAATATAACAACCATGATTATTATAATCATGTCCAGAGAATATCACCATGTCAGAGCATTTAATTTCCAGACAATGACAATAAAAAGTACCAAAACCTCACATGTAGTAGATACAAAGAATCAACACAAAACCCCATAATTTCTATAATTTTAGACAAAGAAAGAGCACAGTTTCTTTCTCAAGATCTTCAAAATGCTCATACAAAAATAAATTAATTCTGGACCATATAATACAAGCTTGTGATAAAAGCCAAAAAAAAGTTAGCAGCATTATCTTGCCTGAGATAATAAGGGAACTCGTCAAATGTGACCTTGCTATCTCTTCCATCAACAACCTGCTTCATCAACTCTTGCTCAATCTGCTCAGCTGTGACACCATCTACCGAACCATTTCCACCAGCCCACCTACTCACTTTTTGTCCAGATGCCAATCCTAGCCCCATGCCGACCCCAACTCCCACACTCAAAGCAGACAACAACATGCGCTTCTGTTCCATCTCTCTTTCTTTTCAAACTCGAAACTAACAACACCTTCAATAAGACTAAAAGCACTCAAGATTTTAACATGAGCATGAAAACATGATCCTATATGCACATAAAGAGGTAATTAAGTTCTTGACACCCCACAAGCTAAAATGGTTGTTGTTACAATACCATAAAAGATGTGGAGGATCAAGAAAGAGAGATTTTGAAGCAACGAGAATTTAGCTAGAAAAAAGAATCATAAATAAATTTTTTTCGTTGAGGACAGGAGACAAGAAACTCTGGAAATGGTGTAGAAAATGTTAATGGGTCTAAGAATAGAAGGTTTGTCTACAATCTTTTTGACAGGTATGACTCTGGTGCTTTGTGGTCTGGCCCTCTTCAACTATTTATAGCATCCTCTCTCTGACGAAAGTTAAATTCATATATAACCGGGAAAATTTACCTTTTTTTTTTTTTTTTTTTTTTTTTTTTTTTGGGTTGGTCGGCTTTCTCTTTTTAGCTTTTCTGTTTGGTGGTTTTTTGCTTTTTCCTTTTGCTGTATATTTTATTTTTGGGTGTCTTGTGTATAATAGTATGTAAAGTAAATACCTACTTTCTTTCTTTCTTTCCATGCCGTTTGCATACCATGGTGGATGCTTTTGTTAATAATTGCTTTATTTTTGAAGACTATTATTATTTTTGTAAAAGAAAATTTGCATGCCTAAGATCTCAAAGGAAGGGATTAATTATCTTGATGTATAAGATCGAGAAATTTTATATTACTTTTAGAGTAACTAGTATAAATTATTTTATAAGACAGAGATAGACACATCGACGAAAGAGAAATAAAAAAAATAAAAAAAGAAGCTTAAATATGTTTCATAGCTTATTATTTTTCATAATAAGCATCAGTAAGTGGCACAAATGTCTTTTATCAATTTTATATACTAGCTATTTGTAGTTAACCTTATTGAGCAATTGTATTGATTAGAGTAAATCTTAACACATCCAATCAAATCTCACATTAAAAACATATCTTCCAAATAAATCTTAATAAGAGACAAATTACATGAAGAATAGAGATTTGTATAATAATAAAAAAACTGCAATTTGAGTGTTTAATATTTGATTTTTTTAAAATATTTAATCGGTAAATTTTTCTATTTAAATGTTTAAGTTTTAATTTTTCTAAAATCTATTTTTGCTGAGTATTAATTAAAAACTACCATAATTCATCGCATACAAATCAATATTTTCTAGCTATTTAAGATGCCTAAAAAAAAAAAACTCAGATAGAGAAATAGAAGGAATACAGTTTTTTATAAAAAGAAATACTTATTTTATGTACAAATCTTAATTATATATATTTTTATTGAATCTGTCACATGGTATGTGATCTATCTAGCTGTTTCTACAAAATATCAATATGGACTTTCAAAGAGCACAAATTCCTTGAATGGATTAAAATGTAAGGTATTTTAGTGGCTCTGAGTTGTGTTCGATTTGTCACTTAGCCAAATTATGTTTTGACAAAATATATCAATTTTTGTTGTCAAAATGGTCAGATGGTATTGACCTACTGTACAAAAAGTCTATTATTATTTGACACTTTTTGGTTTGTGCGTTGTCATTGGACAAAATATATCAATTTTAGTTGTCAAAATATATCAACTTCTGAGAGAAAGAAAGGCTCGAAAGTCTAAAGGGTAAAAGCATTCGCATGCGCCTGTACCTGGAAAAACCTTACCTTGAGGATATCTTTTTTCTGATACGGAGGTTAAAATTAAGGATTTACGAGAAGCAAACTTACTCGAAGTGCCCTTTATTCAAGCAAATCTACAGGTCAGAAACAGCAGAAAATTGATTATGGGTCGATTTTTTTTTTTTTAAGACTCAATGTTCTATTTGATTGAAAACCCTAGGGTTATGCATGTATATGTTCGGGTTTAGAAATATAAGTGAATAAAAACATGAGAAATAAACTTACTTTTTTTTTGCTTTAGTCAATGGCGTGAATTTGAAGCAATCGACTTTGAGTTTGTTTTTGATTTTTTATCTCTGTTTTACATTATAAATAAAACGAATCATATTCAAAGTAATTTTAATAAATATTATTTAAAAATTTGAATCCTATATTTTGATAAAAAAATAATTTAAAAACCAATTTGTTTAATATTAGATAAAAAAATTTATATAAAAACCAACTCATTTATTAAAGATCAATAATTTATTGTTTTTACATATATTATTTTAATCTCTATTGAGGTGTCGTTTTCGTTTAGGAAATATCTATAATAATGTAATGGACCAATCATGTATTAGGTAGGCACTTAGGGTGGAACCAAGGAAGTCATAAAATAAACATGTAGCTGTCTACGGTTGTGAAACATCAAAGTAATAAATTAAACATGGAGCTATTATACTTTGATAGAGATTGATTTGGAAGCTTTATATAAATGAATTTGTTTGTCATCACTAGTTTAAGGGATTTCTTAAACCTTATGAGGAAATTGCAATTTAAACACTTAATTTTTGTTCTACTATCTAATCAGTATGTTTTTATATTTGGATGTTCGAGCAACAATACAAATGTGTTTATAATAAATTGTTACGTGATGATAGTTCTCGTAGCAAAATAAATAAATAAATAAAGTTTAACTTAGATTATTCAAAAAAAAAAATTCCAATTTGATTGTTGGACGTTTCGTTTTTTTTTTTTTTTTTAAAGTTCATGTAGTTATTTAAAATTGAAAAATAATGATATGGTAGGAATTCATTAACATGTGATGGTTTTTTTTTTCAAAAAAAATATCAAAGTTGGACAATTTAAAATCAAAGTTTGGGCACTTAATTAAAAGAATTTATCAGTTAAATACTCAAACAAAAAACAATTAAAGCTTTTGACGCTTAAATTGTAGTTTAACCTTAAAATAGAGAGAACCATCTTTAATTAATTAATATAATCAAGAGAAAAAAGTCAAAGGTGGCGACTATAGGGTAAAACCGTACTAAATATCATTCTCCGTTTGTTGTTTAACACCAACTTGATCTTACAACAAATATATATATTTTTTTTAAAAAAAAGCATCAACTTGATCTTCTTTTTGTTTTCATGATAGGTGTATACTTTAAAGACCTCTTGGTAAGATTTATTACAACTTCTAAGTCAAACTAAACTCCATTTCCATTTTTTGAATAATTTATTACGGCTAATTTTTTTTATTAAATTCTTCTTAATAAACCAGATATGAAAAATACGTCCTTCATTTGAAAATGAATTTAATTTCAAGTAATGTGCAAGCTAACCAGATAATATCATTATTGTAAAAAAAAGAAAAAGAAAAAGAACAATGATATAATCAACGAGAGAGTATTACTATTAGTGTATTCTTTCAATAATAATATAATTAAAAAAAAAAGTGTTCTCGGTAAAGATAAAAATTATTGTGCCAATTTTAACTAAATCCAAATAGAATTAAAATTAATTAATTAATAGACTTGGTAATGGGAGCCTGTTAGTTTTGTCCATTAATATCAAGGCAGGCCAAACTAATATTCCTCAATACCCCGCTGTCGAATTGGTTTTAACATGTATTAATTCAGCAAATACGAAAATTTGAATGGCAGTAATTACTATCAAATTCTTACTGTAATTTTCAGAATAAAAATTTTTGAAGATCATTCATCCTTTTCCTTAAAAATACTTTTATTTTTATTATTGAAATTTTATTTAGTTATGAGCTAATTAAGAAAAGTCTTTTTAGAAAGTTTCAACTCACTTTCTACAGGGTAGCATTTCTCTTTGGGCCACTTGCTTTGCATAAAAGCACAAGCACAAGCAAATTTCAAAAGAAATTGATTAGTATCTGCACGTTTTTACATTCTGTAGAAAAATTGCTTTCTACGCTAAACAATAATTTTCCACCTCCACAATAAAAAGGGCCTACAAGACCAAACTGAGGCGGCTACTCCAAAAGTATAAAATGAGTAAATTATAAATTAGTCCTTATTGTTTTGAGAAACAAGTTAATCAATTCTTTTTATTTTAAAAACTAATAATTTAATCTCAAGATTATGAAATCTAGTTGTAATTTGGTCATTTTTTCTCATTTTTAATTTTTTTTAAAGAAATAGGAAAAGGAAAAATATATAAAAATTGATGAAAAAACAAAAGATTTTGTAGAATAAAAATAATATTAAATTAAATATGCTAAATACTGATTAAAAAACTAAATAATTTTTTTGAAACAAGAAGGATTAATTATTTTGTTTCATAAAATTAGAGGGACTAATTTATAATTTACTAACCATTTTCTTCATTTTGGACACTCGAAAGGCAATAAATGATCCTAACATGATGTTACCTCTGATGCTGTGAGCATTTTCTTCATAAAATTAGTGGGACCAAATATAAATTAACTTGTATTAATTTAAAAAGAATTATAACGTTATATTATTAAATTAAATAGAAGTTAGGATAATTTTTTTTTATAAGTTTTCTTAATTAAGATCATAACAATGTATAAGTAATTTTATTTCATTTTAAGATCAACTCAAGCCAATAAATGATTAGACTATTAGAATATTAAATTATTTTTCAATATTTCAAAACATACTAATGAAAATATTAAATGATTTTTTAAGATCCTAACATCATCCTCAGTTTTTTAAGTAGTTATATTAAAATAGTAAATAATTTTTCAATATGCTTTTTTTTTTTTTTTTTTTTTTGGGAAAGGAAGTAACACCCACCATTACCTTTTCTTTTTAATCTCCAACTTGTTAATAGAAAAACACTACAAAAATTAACAATTACATATGTGATCAATCCATCAATCAAATAGACTGCATGGGACACCTTAGACATTTGCTGCCATGCAAGTTGTCTCGCATTCAACAAAGATACATCCCGGTATGACGATACACTCACCACTTGCATTTGAAAAAAAGAACATTAAAAATATTGGTTTAACTTTGACTAAAATTTCTCTCAATAAAAGGTTCCACAAAACAAAAAGGTAAATGAAATATTGAAATTAATGATATTGCAAGCATTTTAATTTTCCACCAGATTTTTGCAATTTGCAAATCTAACTTAAATACGCCTAATAAAAACAACATGTGCAAATTACAAACCAGCTGTAGTTCTATGAACTTTTTTTGACAGAGAAATGAGGCCATTAGTAGTGATTAGTCAAAAAAGCCGGTGTCAATTCCTTCAGCAAGTTTTGTACGCTACCTTTCACTTAAAGACAACCAAATCCCAACAATGATTTATAATTTTCTAGTGATATAACAAGTAATCATTTGTTCCTTAACCATAACCAGTTAATTATCCTACCACATGCACCTATAATATGTAGTTATTATCCCACAAAACCTATGATAGTTTGGACAACCTCTATGGTGTTGAAAAAGTAAGATTTATTATTACATTTTTCATCTAAATCATGTGATTTTTTAGTAATAAATTACAAGTTAAATAGTTGTGTTCATTGTTCAATTTAAATCGAAAAACCGAATCGAAATATCAATTTTGCTTTAATTTTTAATGTAATTTTTTTCCAAAAATAACAAATCTAAATATTTTGATTTTCGATTTTAGTTTGGCTTTTGGTTTCGTTTGTACTTGAAAACCAAATTTTATATTTTATTATTTTTTAAAAGTTTTAAATAATAGAAATAAATCAAAAACCCAATACTTCAACACTATTATAGATATATGATGGATTGAATTTTTTTTCTATTTATATTATTTTAAAAAAATTAAAAAGTAAAAAAATTCAATTTAAACAAAAAAAAATAAAAACTAAAAAATGAAAATTTGTTTTTTAACCAAAAAGGCAAATTACTATTCAATTCGAGTTCAGTTTTAAATTTTAAAGGTTTGGTTGATCGAAAATTGAACCGAAATACTACAAAATCAAATCGAAATATCAATTTTGCTTCAGTTTTTAATGCGATTTTTTTCCTAAAAAAAGAACCAAAATTTTTCGATTTTTTGGTTCTAGTTTGGTTTTTGAGATTTTGGGTTCGTTTGAACTTGAAAACCAAATTTTATATAATTTTTTTTGAAGTTTTAAAATGATAGAAATATATCAAAAACTCAATACTTCAACATTATTATAGATATATGATAGATTGAAAGTGTTTTTTTTTTTATTTATATTGTTTTAAAAATATTTTTATTTTTTTAAAAAATCAAATTAAACCGAAGAAACAGAAAACTAAAAAATAAAATTTTGGTTTTTGACAAAAAATCGAATTACTATTTGATTCTAGTTTGGTTTTAAATTTTAAAGATTTGATTAATCGAAAACCGAACCGAAATATTATAATACCGAACCAAAAAATCACATGAACACCCCTAAAGTTAAGTCTCTTTCTAATATGGTATTCACATCATTTAGTTATGCCTGTTGTGTTGAATATATGAATTAGCATATTTTGAAAAAATTATCATGATTTTTTTTAAAAATATATCCTGCCTTTGTTAAAAAAGAAAATGGAGGTTCAAATTTTAAGCAATAATGTAGTGAATGGATTGAAGATTTGCAGAATGGTCTTTGTGCTACCGGTAGCTTCAACAATAATCCAATGAGATGTCCTTACTCAATTTTTATTTTGAGAATAATGTCCTTACATAATTGAGGGGGTGGGGGCAACTAAAATAAAATAGAATTGTGATTGAGGACGAATGATGCAAGAATATATATATACCGCAAAATCTTTAATAAAACAAGCATTGATGTGAACATAAAAGTTACAATATGGGATGAAAGATCCATCTTCCTTGACCAAGTCACTTTACAAGAAGTGATTTTGTGTTTTCTCTCTCAAAAGAAAGCTTTTAGATGTGGTGATGAGTTAAAAGGGGATTTGTATAGAAGTTGTGCAGAAAGTATAAGGTGGCATTGCGTGTATCCCACAAATGAAAATGCAGCAAAAGGATTTTCAAAAACCAAAGCATGTGAGGCTGAGGTGGAAAAGGGTCTCAAAGGACAAGGAAGATGCGTAGATGCCCGAAGGAATCTCACTATTTTACCTGTTTTTCTTGTATATTTCTCCATGTCAAAAGAATTAAGATTCTCTTATTATGCCCTTTTGATGATCCCTTGATAAGAGCACTTGCTACTCACAGTTTCAACAACTTTATTTCTTTTTGGCAAACTGTAAATGAAAGCCAAAAGCCTTAAAGCCACAGCTTTAATGTAATTTACCTTTTGTAATGGTCCCAACACAATATCCAATTGGAGAGTAAGAAATGGAGATGTATTAGGGGAAAGAATCCAATGGAAGAATGCGTTTTTCTTTGGTGTCACTAGACCAAAGACTTCTTTATTTCCTATGTTTGCTTGGTCACTCTGTCCACAAAACCCTTTTCTTATAGTTCATGCCTTGTTTTGAATCAACTCCACCATTCATCTTTACAACTTTGCTTTTCAGAAAGTAACTTGATATGAATAGATATAATTTCTTTGTTAGGAATAAAAAGAAGAATAATGTAGGCATATCCCAAACCAAGATTGATCAGACAAGAATTCTATACACAACTTGACAACCATGAGAAGAAGGAAACCATTTTTGAGGCCTTCAATGTAATCATTCATATTTTAGGGTTTATCCAAAAATACTTGGACTTGTAACCATCTATATGTACAAGTGTGATGAATTTTTCAAAGTTATTAATATGTAAAAACTAATATGAAAATATACTTTAAGTGTATAAATAACAAAATGTATAAATTCTTGGACAAGTAATATAAACTCAACGTATGTATTAAATAACGTTTTTTTATCCATCTCATCATCACAAAAGCCGACTTCTAGTCTTTAGCTTTTCTGTTTCTCTTTTATTGCTTTTTCTTTGTAGTCCAAATTAATCCCTTTTGCTTGTTCATGATGGAATCTTTTACCAGTCTTGAACGATTGGCTTATTTATTTCTTGCATAAACTTCACAAGTATTGATCTCAAAATCGTGGACGTTCACTTGTCACTCACTCAACCAAAGCATTGTAGATGTACTTCATAGCTTCTAGTGTCTTGCTACTACAACCTTTACCGATCAGCTAAGTAAAGTAAGTATTGCCAGCCAAAAGAGAAGTAGAAAGCAAAAGGTTTCAACTTTGTTAAAAGCAGCCAAGTTACCTACGAGACTTTGACTAATATAACTTTTTTCCGTTTGCAGGAAGTTTTGAATCTCCAAGATATGGACATAAACCAAGATTCTCCACTAAAACCCAATAAGGTTTCAGAGATATTAGCTGTGTGTACCAATGATAAATGAATAAAACTCTATCCGTTGATTTGTGTTAGGTCTGTACGGATTTAGCAAGATTTAATTTTTGTAAAGAATCATTGATGATGAGAACTGCTTTAAAGCACAAACTTGCAACTGGTGGTTATGCATGATAATTGATGCAGGCCCAAAAGGCAAGGTAAAAAAAAGCTCAGCAACATTACTAAATCCGTAAGTAATCTTACTTACTTATATATATATATATATATAAGTTTTGGTGTATATATATGTGCAAAGAAGATTCGTAACTTCTTATAAAAATCTTCCTAACATAACCAAAATCAGCATGAAACATTGGTATGATCTAGTTTGATACGAAGCACCCCAACAACAATTGATTGTAATTTTTTATTTGTTAAACAAATGGGTATTCAAATTGAATTGGATAATTCAATTTTTAGATTCCTAAAAACAGTACCCTTGTGTTTTTTTTTTTTTTTGCTCTTTTCATGTATCTGGTAGGTGAGGAAAACTTTATATTGTGCCATTTTGTTGAGAGATGTGACCGCCATCAAAATGGATGCCAAATCATTCTAAATCAACTTTCTGCGACTGTTGGGTGCTTTTGGTGGAAAAAGCCCAAGTCTGTGTCCACAACTTTTCAAATGACCTAATGTCACATAACCTTAGTCTGCATCCACAACTTTCTATGTTGATCTAAAATTAAGAAAAGACAATACCATCTTAATTTTATTTTCTAATATTTTTCACAAAGTTTTGTGTAAAATTAAATAGCCAAATCCCACAACTCATGTGCTAGATTGCATTCAAAAAAGGCTAAGATGTTCCGTGAGACTAAAGAAAACACAAATTAGAGCCAACCAATGGTATTTTGGGCCGACCCACAAGCTGTAAAATCAAAATTTTTTGACTCCACTAAAAGCCGAACAAGCTAGGGCAGGCTGGCCCATCAAGGAATTGCCGACCGACTGTTTTTGTTGTTAGCGTATGGTGCCAAGTTATGGAAATCCAACACAAAATAGTAGCACTGTAGCACAACGCATTAGTAGGTCAAAGTGGAGACAAGATGCAAAAGAACGTGACAATACCACCTTACTTTCCAGAAACAGTGTTCTGAAAGCAAACTTCATAGCTTATTATAAAAAAGAATGGCTGTGAAGGCACATGAGACCCATCTCTTCTCAATCACACATTAATTAATAGATAAACTTAAACAACATAGACTTTCACAGTCGGTAAGTCCCTTTTGGCTTTTAGTAAAAATAATAATAATAATTTAGTTCCTGTTTCGTAATTTTTCTTTTATTTTAGTCGTTGAAATTTTAACATATTTTATTTTTTCCTCCAAGAATAATTTTTTAGCTTTTGGTGACCCTTTTTATTTCGTTTTGATTCTTATTTTATGATTTTTTTTTTATGTTTTAGTTATTGAAGTTTTATCACGTTTATGTTTTTTTATACTAAAATTAAATATAATTTCATTATCTTAAGCTTTTTTTAATGAAAATTTTCTTTCTATTTTACTTCCTGTTTTTTGATTTTTTTTTTTTAGTTTTATAGTTTATAAGCTCTTTTTGACTTTTAGTAAAAATTAAAAAAAATTAATGATTTTTGCTTTGTTTTGATCATTTAAATTTTATCGTGTGTAATTTTTATTCTTATCTTTTGGCAAATAGGTTTTGAAATATTTCAATTTCACCTCGATTTGACGAAAAAATTTATCTTTTTGTTTTGAGTGGTCCCACTCTATTTCATTAAGTAGTTACAAATAAAGAATATATGATGAAAATTAATCATTTAAAATTAAAAAACTGTCATATCATTATTTTAATTATTAGTTATTATACATTATTGTTAATAAAATACATGCTTGTATTGAACATCTAATTAATAACATTATATTGCTCGGCTTTGTAAGTTTTTCTTTTAGCTAATGTTGCAACAACTCACAACATATATGCTTTGGTATTTTTATTCTCTGAATTTTTTTTTACGTGATTTTTTTAAATAATTATTTTTAAATAATTATTTTGAACTTTGTATTTTATATGGATAAACACATAAAAAATATTATATGTTTCATCCCACGATTGTGCATAGGATATATGCTAGTTTGTTCTATTAGCGTTACTTTAATTGGTATTTTGTCCAAATAAGTTGTGAAAACAATAGCCTAGTCAATTTATTGAATTTGAACTCTGTGCTACAATATATTTGAAATTGCTATGCCTTTTTTACTTCTTATAACATCCTGAGAAAAAATTAATTTCAGTATACAAAAATCTATAGGATATAATGATGGTTGAAACAAAACTAAATAAGTAACTTATGGATAAACATCAAACCGTATAGCTAGTCTTGATCCATTCAACTAATATTGTAAAGGCAAAGTCCTTGTCACGGTAATTACAACAGTAGAGTAATTGATATATTATCGTGGCATACTTTGTATGCTCATGAATTCGGGTGTAATCATTCATGTTTTGCTTCAATAATAACACGTTGATTATTGACTTAAATAGGGTTTGAATTTTGATTGATCAAATCCAGTAATGATACACAAAATCTAAATGGATTTGTTCAAACATCTTTGTTTGTTTGTGATTACTGAGATTATTCAATGCATCATTTGCTAAGGACACTTTAAAATCATACCATACATTTGTCTGCAATTCCCAGTGAGCAAAATATCAGTTCAATCTACTCTCAATTAATTGGCCGATTCTCGATTAAGAATGAGAAATATTATTCAATATATAATTAATTAATCCACTCAAAAAGCATTTTGATACGATGGAATGACAAAAGGTAAAGTTCAAAGTACCAATCTTTTTTATTTTTTATTTGAGTGGAGGTTCAATCTATATTTATATAATATATTAATTTTTTAATTTTTAATTTAACCATTTTATGTTGAATATATATAAAGTTTCTAATCTATTTTTTTTACAAGATTTTCAAGTTAAGTCACTAAAATAATCATGTGATTTGTACATAAAAACCTTTCATTTGTCTGACTTGAAAGATATTTTAAAAATAAAAAAATAGTATTGTGCAATTCATATGGCTAATTTTGGTTATTGGCCTGAAAGTCTTTTCAAAATAATATATTAGAAACTCAATATATGTGCACACACACACACACATAATGATAAAATTGATTCAATTAGAAATATAAATGTAGATTAAAGAATTATCTTATTATATAAATATAGATTAAGTGGTCAAAGAGTTATCAACTTTGATTTTGATGGACTAATAAACTAATTTAATCTAAGTGAGATTATTATGCTTAAAATTAATTATTAATATTGTATATAGCATTTGATTAATCTAGGTAAAGGCAGCATTGAAATACATTAGCTTATTATGAACATTTCAAATATAGAAGCACAATATTTTGCAATCATGAAAAGAAGAATATATGATTCTCAAGTTAAAAAGCAAATATTTTACAAGTATGAAAATGAGATAATATGATTCTCAGGACAAAGAAGCAATATCTTGAAGATGATCTTCAGAAGTGCAATGATTAGAGCATTCAAGTGATCAAGATCTTTAGTTTATTTTTTGTACTACATTATAAAATAGCTAAATAAGTTAGATGTCAACTATGATGCTCTCAAATAATGTTACGAAAGAACCCAAGAGAATCATGCATGTTAGTTACATTCATGAAGGTTATATAAACCTAGTTGAGTAGAGGAATCTTGAGAAAAATCAAGTTTGGATAAGAAAACTCTTGTTCGTTTTGATAAGATTTTCTACAATAGCTAGTTCCATGCAAGAAACAAGGCTTAGTGTCTTGACCCTTTATAATTTCTCATCATTTCTATGTATTTTAGCAACAAAAAAGTAAGAGAAAGTTACTAGAAAGTGAGAGAAACACTTGCATATCATTAATTAATATTTTTTTTCAAGAGCTTAATCAGTTGAGTTCTTGCATGTTGTGAGCTTAATCGGTTGAATTCTTGCATGTTGTGAGCTTATGCTTAAACTTTGATCGATTGCTCTCGGAGTCAGAATAATTATTTGGGTTATTATTATTTTTTATACAAATTGATTAGAATAAGCTTGACAGTATAACAAATGGGTTGCTCTTGAACTTAAAAAAAGAGTACTTGTAAAAAGTTTTATTCCACGTCTGTGTAAGAAGGAATGAATAATGGATTGAAAAATCTTAAATTGTGCTTGGAGACTAGATATAGACATGGTCAGAATAGGATAAATCTTTGTGTTTGCTTTCTCTATCTCTACTCTCTTTAATTTATTGTTTTTGCTTAATTATTTTAAATTCATCATATTTATACATGTTTTTTTTTAAAAAAAAATCTTGTATGCTGTTTTGCCTTTAAATTTTTTCCATAATTTTTTATCTTCTTTTATAAAATTATATTTATCTTTTCAAGGTTTTCACAATTTTATAGCCCTTCAAAGTTACAAATTTACTTAAACTTTTAATTTTACATCAAATGCATACATGATAAATATAACATGCAGAAACGTGCAAGTGTTTTCCTAATCAAGTAATAATTGTTTAATGATACAAAATTAGCCTATGGTTTTCGAGTTTTATTTGTCAATGGGGTCAGGTTGGGAAACTTCTTAGTCGTCTGCCTCATAAAATTCAAAACTATTCCCACCCTATCCTGGCCCTGGTTATATTGGGCCAAATTAAGACCCTTTTCGGGCTATCTCTGATCCAACCATTTCTTTGTTTTTATCTTTTCCAATAATTATTTTTTCATGAGACAGTGGAGCTCAAAATTTAGTACGTGATAATAATAGAGACAGAATATTGTTAAATTTTTCATAAAACCATATTGAAAAGCTCTGAATTCTGTCAATTCAAATTCACTATTAAGGTAAAAAAAAAAAGTTGAAAAAACAATGTTTCAACCACTGATAAAAAACTATAATTTAATGGCAAAGTTCATCGAGATTATAAAAGTCTTAAAAAATATGTTTAATCAATGCATTACGTAATAAAATTTTCGAAGTTCAGTCCCATGCAATGAAAGCATAAACTTTTGAAAATCCAAAACCATAAAATAAACATCCGGGTATAAATGAAGATGCGAATCGTAGAGGGAAGAGGAAGAGAAAAATCAAGAAAAATAAGTATATAAAAAAGTAAAAATCTATTTTCAACACGAAAAGATTAAGCATAAATCCCCATAACTCAACACAATAATTATTGACATAATCAAATTAAATAAATACTTAACCCAACCAGGATAGATTATGTTGAACACTCAATGAATCGGGTTAAATTTATCTTTTCTATTCACCATTTTCTTTCAAATTTTTGAAGAGGAAAAAAAAAAAAAACAGTAAATGCTACCATGAGGGAGTGGCTCTCCTTTCTAGAGTTCACCGAGTTACATCCAAATGTTTGGAATTCCATCAAGTCTGAACTAAAGTCTAGCCCATGAAATTACCATGATTTCCTAAACAAACTTAGGCTTTAAGGGGGTGTTGGGTTTTACTGGATTAGTAGATCTGGACTGAACTCTCTGTAAGTTTCTTGTAATGGGTAATTATTGAGCCCAATATCAGTCTCGAAAGATTCAGCCCAAATTTAGTGAATCTAGCATTTTCCAACGGGTGTCCTAACGCAAAATATAATTTAAATGCATTTATTATTTTTCATTTTTATTCATTTTCTTAAAAAAATGATGCTAAAATATACGTTTAATTAAAAAATAATTATATCCTCAACTTATTTTTTATATTATTAAAATGACTGTACAAAAGCTTTTTTTTACCCTTCCCATCACTGTAAAAACAATTTTTTTATTACCAGTTTGCTACTAACGAAACCTTTGTATTCTCGCTTGTTGGGAAAAAAAAATTAAAGATACATATATTTTAAAAATTAGTCCTCTAGTCCTACTCAATCCGTTCCTCAAAAGTAAAGAGACTAATTTATAATTTACTCACAATCTAGTAGTAATATATTAGAGTAAATTATAAATTAGTCCTTTTAGTTCAAGAAACAAATTAATCAATCTTCTTTATTTTAAAAATTAATTATTTAGTCTTTATTTTTTATTTTTTATTTTTTGTAATTTAATCTTGTTGGTGTTTGTTCAGATTATTTAACAAGATTCATATATTTTTCTATGATTTTTTTATCTGATTTGAGAAATTTACTCTTCATTAAAAAAGATGAAGACAATTCCTCAAACGATATTTTATATTTATTTTATGTTTTATATAATAAAAATTTCCAATAATAATTAGGATAGTCGAAATACCGAAACTTAGGTTTTAAAGGGGGTGTTGGGTTTTACTGGATTAGTCGATCTGAACTGGACTCTAGGTTACCATAAGCCCTGTAAGTTTCTTCAAATGGCTAATTGTTAAGTCCAATACCCTTCTTGAAAGATACTACATTGAAACCCAAATTCAGCCCACTAATCAATGGGTTTGGATTTTGTTATAAAGATGGGTTGTAATGGACACAGTCGGACTGAACTTCTGAGTCCTGACCTTTTTATTGCATTGATATCGGCAAATCTCAAACGGCCCAAATTGAGGTCTTAGAGATGGGTTTTGACTTTTAAGTAGGGTTGACAATTGAGCGGTGCAAAACAAATATTGTTTCATTTGACTCAATAAATATATTTTTTTAAATATCTAATACATATTAAAATAGATAAAAATAAAAAAATATTTATCTATTAATATGATTTAAGGATATGGATATTCACTTTTTATTCTATTGATATCCATTAATTTATTTTGATTTTATATTAACATATAAGGATTTAATTGTATAAACTTTAAAAATTAAGGATCAAGATATTTTTTTAAAAAAATTGATGATAAAAAAAACTTATAAATAAATGACCTAAATGCAAAAAAAAAAAAAAAAAAAATTAAGGACAAAAAAACTTTTTTAAAAAAATTATAAAGACTAAAATAAATATTTTTGATAAATTATTTTTAACGAGTATTAAATAAGTTGATAAATTAATGTGGATTAGGTATAAACTGACTGAAGATTTATATAGTAATTTCGTAATAGGTGACGAGTAGAATATTTGTTTTAATTGATATTGTAAAAAATTAAATTAATATATCGGACATCCTTTTGCTCCCACCTCTACTTTTAAGTCATAAAAGTGACATTCTCCACTGATAAAGATGGTTTGTAATGGACACGGTCCGACTGAATGTCTGAGTCCTGACCTTTTTATTGGATTGATATCGGCAAATCTCAAACGGCCCAAGTTGAGGTCTTAGAGATGGGTTTTGACTTTTAAGTAGGGATGACAATTGAGCGGTGCAAAACAGGTATATGTCTCAATAAATATTTTTTAAAAATATCTAATAAATATTAAAATAGATAAAAATAAAAAAAAATCTATCTATTAATATGGTTTCAGGATATGAATATCTACTTTTTATCCTATTAATATTCATTAATTTATTTTGATTTTATATTAACATACAAGGATTTAATTGTATAAATTTTATTTTTTTTCTAAAAAAAATTTAATGATAAAAAAACTTATAAATAAATAACCAAAATGACCAAATTGCAAAAAAAAAAAAAAAAAACAAAAACAAAAAAAAAACTTTAAGGACAAAAATTTTTTTAAAAAAAATTATAAAAACTAAAATAAATATTTTTGATAAATTATTTTTAAGAGGTATTAAATAAGCTGATAAATTAATGTAGGTTAGGTATGGACTGAGTAAAGATTTATATAATAATTTCTTGATAGGTAATAAGTAAAATATTTTTTTATTGATAGGATAAAAAATTAAATTAATATATCGGATATACTTCCGTTCCCACCTCTACTTTTTAAGGCATAAAAGTGACATTCTCCAATGATAAATAAATGACAATAATTATCCATGAATCTCTTACATGAGTGAAAGAGTAATACACGAAATTATCTGCAAACTCTTTATTTAACTAATTGTTGAAGAAATTAATTTTGAATGAAGTAACCGTTCGGGATAAATTAATTTAGATGATCCAAAAACAGAGATGACGATACTGTTTCACCGAGTGATGATAACAATGTTAATGTCCATTGACTTTCAGAATTTTACGATTATCTGAGATGAATTATATATATATATATATGTGTTGAACCTCATACTTGTCATTTTAACATGGATCTGATTTGAAATTTAGGCTATAAAAAAATGATTGTGAAGACAAATTTTAATTAAATTGTGTGTGTTGTCAAACAACAATTATTATCATTTTTATCGTGTGATTACTGAAGATATTAAAATTCTCTTTCGTTGTAATCGAGATTGTACACTTATCCATATATTTAAAGAGGGCAGCCAATGTATAGACTTTCTTGTTAAGTTGGGAGCTCAAAGTCAGATTCTTGAGCAGATCTATTCTTCTCCGGTCTTGATTTTAGTAAATTTTTATTAAACGATAGTTTGAGTGTTTTGTTTGTTAAAAAGTAGGGTTTTGAATTTTCATCCATTACACTAAAAAAATCAAGTGATAGCAACAATGTCTTGTGAGCGTTCAATCGTGGAAAACCATAATACCGATAGTCTTTTTCGACTTTTCATATCATTTAAAAAATTTATTAATTATAATATCATATTAGTATTTTTTTTAATGATATTTTTTAAAAATACTATTTTTTATTTCAGAAAATATATCTAAATTAATCGTGCATTATAAATAATAGTAAATACAATATTAAAAACTTCAATTAGATAAATATTTTGATATATATATATATATTAAGTATGGAGGGAATATCACGTTGATTTGAAATTTATTTTTCCGTTTTGGATGAGGGGGAAACCCATCCACCAAAGGTAGATAATATTTGGTGGAGAATCGTGTTGCTAAATTTAGTGATTCTATCATTTTCCATTGTTCGCCGAGTTAAAACGCAAAAGCTAACAGCTGTCCTCGCGTTAAATATGATCTAAAAACATTTATTATTTATTATAAATGATACTAAAGTCTATGTTTAATTAAAAAATAATTATATCCTAAATTTTTATATTAATAGGGATCAATTGGAAGACTTTTAACTAAGATTATACTAATATTTGAATCTTATATGTATTTTGCTTTTCTGAATTTACTTTTAATAAGACTTTATATATATATATATATATATATATATATATATATATATATATATATTAAGTGACATAATAAGTGACATAATATTAAATTTGTATAAACAGTCGAAGGAGTTTAGAATTTTTAACTAATACGGAATATTAAAAAATTAAATTTGATAAGGTAAAAAAACGCTATAAGCATAATATAAAAAATATTTATTAAAAATTATTAGACTGATTTGGTAATTTAGAGATAATAAATTTCTTAAAAAAACTATTTTTTAGTACCTAATTTTTAATTTTTTTCTATTTCAATGTCTAAATTTTTATCACGTTTTAATTATGACGTGACAATTCTCGTCGAATACATTATCAAAATTGAACCTTAGGTAAAGTTAGATATCAAAATAAATAAAAAATCAAAACTAAAACAACAAATCAATAGAAATCAATGATTAGATACAAAAAAAAAAAAAAAAAAATTAGGTATGAGAAAAGCTTTTCTCTCTTACAAAAGCATGTATAATGTGAAAAACATATATGATTGTTAAAAAAAAAACACATATGGATTTATGTTTTAATTGTTAATTGTATGAGTTACCTTACTGATTTTTTTTAATTATATAATAGTCAATAAATGATGTCTATTTCATATGCAAAATTCTATAATTGTTTGCAATAAATTCTATCATGAAAAGCTAAAGTTGAGGTTAATTAGAAAACAAGCGTCATAATCATACTCAAGTTAGAATTTTTAATATAAATAAACTTTTAGGTTGATTAAAAACAATAGATTTGATGACTCATTGTTTTTCTTAAAAAAATTTCTTATTATTATTATTTTTTTTTGGTTCATCGATCGGCATATCTATCGGCCTCGTACAATAAAATAGAGGTCATTCTCTCTCAATTTTTTAGTTATTTTTAACATTTAGCATCACTCTTCAATAATACTGCATGGAAGAAAAATCGTAATAAAAGAGATCTGGTAATTAATTTAATCAAATAGGATCTGAATATCCTTATATAAAAAGGGTTTTCGCTTTCAAGTAATCAATGTACCAGCTGAACGGACACGGCGCAAGCTGGATGACCTATAGATTTTGGAAAAAGGCCAAAGCCAAAACGGATGTAACTTTCGGTTTGATCACTTTCACATGGCTTTCATCAAATTTAGTCAAATTTAGATCATTATTGTATCCAGCAAAAGAGTAGAAAATTTTGCCTAATTAATGCTTTTGTGGCCCCCGAAGTAGAATTGGATTACTAACTCTATTGGGTTGATCTTAGGGGAGGAGGGGTGCCTTCTTTCTTGATTGTTTAGGTTTAAATGTTGGTATTAATATCTAAAAGATATTTTCTTAAAATTATTTGAGGAAATACTTAATTTTAATTGAGGTTTAAACTAATTCAAAAGAACTCTTATCGTGAAAAAAGAAGAAGAAAAAGACTCGATAACTCTTTACTCCATAAACAATCTTCGAAGTGGTTAATTGATTTGAAAAAAGTATGATCAAGCTTCTTCTGCAAACATATCCAATGACGTTGCAAACTTTATATAAAAATATGATGCGACGTTGTAAAACAAGTCTTATTAGTTGGTTAAAAGAGTCTTTAATGATAGTAATATGCGAAAAGAGAAGATGCTTGCATAGGTTATTGTGTGATGTAATAAGTGTACAGAATACAGTGAATAATAATATTTTTTGTTGAGAGAGATGAGTTGGAATATGAAACCCATTGTTTTTATAATTTTTATATAGACGAAAGTTCGGTCAAATTGTATGGAGAAGATAGTAGGAGGATTTTTTTTTTTTTTCCTGCCAATAGTTTGTGTCACTGATTTGAAGGATAAATACTCATTTTGTCGATAATTCACTATTTTTACATACCGTCATAGTTGGCGTGGATTGGATAAGATCAGTTAAAGAAACATATTTATTTTCGTTGCCTTGTTAAACGTTTAATATAATATCATGGGTTATCCGAGAAATTTTATATTATTTAAAAAATAATTAATGCCATTTACAGTCAGTCGTTATTTAATAGAACCATTTTATAAAGAAAGATAAATATAAAAAAAATAAAAAAATTAAACGAACGAAAATTTTTTTTTATTATTTTTTATGAATCTAAATATAATTCTTTTTTTTATATTTATGTTTTAAAAAATAAATTTATAAAATAATTATTAATTATTATATATATCACTAATTATTTTTTAAATATTATAAAAATTCTCTCTTGTCCTTGTCTTGGACGATTAAGAACGGCGGTCCATCCAAGATGGAGACCACATTAGAGTAAGATGTGCAATAAATGACACGTGTCAAACATATATCATTAATATAAAAAAACCACGGCAACTAAATTGTTGTTTTTATGGGATAATCAAAGTACAAGACGACTTTTTTGATTTAGCAAAGGATTGGACAATGGTTATGGATTTCCCAACGAGTTTGACTTTGTTTTTCCCGGTTTAATAAGACATTACAGCTTTACCTGTTGGATTTTGTTTTGACAAGAAAGGGTCATTCTTTTGAAGGAAACATATCCAAATCCTAATAATTCACAGAAGAAAAAGAAAGAAAAAAGCAGGTTTAGGGCAGTGGTACTTTCATGGCATGGCATTATCGACTCCAATAACCATTCACAGCACGTGATGTACGGATATGCTGATGGGAGAGACCACCATAACATCATCTTCCGTATTAAAGTTGGTTAGTCGGTCTTAGGTTTTAGGTTTTCTTCGTCTTTTGTTCCTTTGCCTGACTCATAACTGTAACCCACTTGGTCATGTTTCCCATTACCGACGTGTGCACCCTTCTTTTCTGAAATCCAAAGATGAAACCCACTTTGTTCCTAAATCTTCTTTTTGGTTTAGTGTCATTTATTAGGTCTTACGTCAAATTTCCATTAACTTCGGATTTCTCATTAAAGTCCTGCAATATTCAATTTTAGTAGTTTTCTAAGGTGATGTGCTCAGTTTTTAGTTGTATATTAGGGGACTCATTTAATCTTAGATTAAAGTATAAATATGATTATATCAATAAATTATTGATTCAACGATAATCAAAATTGGTTCCAAATGAATTTTTTTTATCAATATATAAGATTCGAATTCTGAAATTACATTTATCGGATAGAATTAAATTTTGTTATTTTCATCCTAAATAAGATTAATTTTATTTTTAATATAAAATGACGATATTTGAATAATACATATATATATTTGTTGCATTCCATTTGTGCTTCTTACAACAGTCGTGACATATTCATATATATATATATATATATATATTTATTTATAGAGAAATTAATTGCACTGTAGATTTGTTAGCTTCCTGTGCTTATTTTCTTTTGCTAATGTTTTTTAGTTGAATTAATGGATTGTATTAACTTTTTATTAGAGATTATTTATAGAATTGTGACTTACAATTTTTATAAGATTGTTTAGATCCGTCAGAGTTTTGACTCTTCTCTTAATTTAAAAAAAAAAAATAATAATCTTATTCTTCTATTTCATAAGCCACCATTTCAAATAAGATTTTTTTAGGTAATACCCATGTTTTCTTTTGATAATTTCAATATACAACACATTTTTTGAATGAGAATGTAGAACTGATGATGAATATAATAATATTTATTTGATATGTTTTAGATAGAAAATAAACTTGTTACATAGTAGATAGAACTTGCGGTGATAATGAGATTGAGTATGGAAAAGTAGAGATCCAATGCAAAGAAGCCGTAATTAGATATGAATACTTTAGTTATAGCTTATAGAAATGCTGATGGAAAGAACCTTTAAGTTGTTAGGGAGTGACGTGTTAACGAATAGATAGATTGGGCATTGATTTGTACTTATCCAAAGTCATAGCCTATAGAAAAGCTGATGGAAAGAACCTTTAAGTTGCTAGGGAGTGATTTGTTAATGAATAGATAGATTGGGTACTGATTTGTAGTTATCCAAAAAGAAAGTTAGGCCTTGTACGTCAATGGCTTCATCAACGTCATCCATTCACAAGGAAATGCACAGTCCTTTAAATAAAAAACAGAAAACAAAAGAAAAAACTTGAACCATTCAGAACGCCATGTACGGATGTGGTGATAGCAGAGACCATTATCGTTCGAGTAAATTATAAATTAGTCCCTTGTTTGGAGAAATGAATTAAGGAGTCCCTTTTATTTCAAAATATAATTATTTAGTCTCTTGATCAATATTGAATATACTTAATTTAATATTAATTAATTTTAAAAAATATCTTATTTTCTCACCAATATTTTCATAATATTTATTTATTTTTGATTTTTAAAACAAAAAAGTAAAACAAAATACTCCAGAAAAGAACATAAAATAGGAAAAAATGACTACATAATTAGTTTTTTTTTAAACATGAGGTACTGATTAGTTTATTTCTCAAAACTAAAAGGCCTAATCTATAACGTAATCTAATAGTTCTGTACGTAAATTTATGGTTAGGTCATCCTTAGGTTTTAGGTTCTGTTCACGTTGGACTCCACTTCGCATTCCACATGACCATTCCTTTTGAAATCCATCAACAAAACCCACTTTGTGTTGTGTCCATGCAAATTTTTCTATTCATTGAATTAAAACCCACAATTCTTGCTTTCCAGCTTTTACGGTTCACAAATTTGTGATAATTAACCCCTAGCTAGCACTCCAATGGGGCTCTATTTTTCGAATATATTATTGGTTTTTCAGTTTTGTTTTCTATAATTTATGTGAAGGAAATCCACACGTTTTGTGACAGAATAAATAAGTTATATCTGTAAATAATTAATTATGCAACAGATATTTATAAACATGAATTAATTATTTAACCGATATAAATCCTTGTAGCTCCGTAGTTTTGAAAATTTCTTCCTCCCGTTGGAGGGGAGAAACGAACGAAAGATTATAAAAAATGCTTAAGATTTAGGCAGAAATACTCTCTCAAGTTATTTACGAAATCTTTCTTTCCTTTTCTTTTGAAACAATTTATCAGAATTACCATTAGCCTACAGCGTGTAATGTAATGGTATTCGAAGTTCTTGAATGTTTTCGCAGGAGAAGATTGGAAATTCAAAAAGCAATCTTGAGGTATGAATATATTGTTATAATATCTATAGATTGTTGCATTTTCAAGAAGCAATAATGATATTATGTGTTCAATATTCCAGTACAAAGAAAAGTAGAAAATTAATTGCCTAGTTTTAGTTAGGTTTTGTTTTGATGAGCAACCTTTATATATATACCTAAATTGTGAAACCCTAATTAATTTCATAATTTAATCATGCATCTTCAGCAATGTAATATTGCCTTAACATTACAAGTATTGATTGAGTGTGCCTTTAGAAAATTAAACTTCAAAAAAATAAAAATAAAATCTAGGTTAGTTGTATCAACTTCAATGTGCAATATGGAGAGAAAGAACCTAAAA
Source organism: Dovyalis caffra (assembly GCA_963924115.1). NCBI lineage: Eukaryota > Viridiplantae > Streptophyta > Magnoliopsida > Malpighiales > Salicaceae > Dovyalis > Dovyalis caffra. Next base: position 30,504 of record CAWUPB010000787.1, on the reverse strand, counting down.
AGTTCCCTTGAAAAGAAATATGTCTTTCGATTCTACATTATTTCCTTCCCACCTCTCATTGATTGGTATTTCAAGAAAAACTTTTGTAGTGGAGTTTTCGTGGAACCTCTCTCGCTTTGTCTCTACTCTTTCCATAGTTTCTGTGCATCTAGCTGGATTCATCATAAAATGCAACTTTTTTCCCTGTACTTTTTAATTTTGCGTGTTCTAGATATAGTACAAGATCTTGAAGCAAACTAATTATCCTTGGCTACAATATTATTAAAAATAATCATGATTTTCCTTCATCAACTTGCCATAAATTATTCAAATTCCAATGTAGTTACAAATTTTCAAAAACATTTGCTTGATTTGCGAATACAAGAGGAACATTCCAAGAAATACTGGTTTTTGGAAACAAACATGTAATTGGTCACAGAAATGTAGCCCTGGGGAACCTTCCTATTTCTGCCAAACATTATGACAGATAACAATAATGTTACATCTAGCTGTAAGCTGTAGGTGTGGGGACTAGCTAGTAACATCGATTTCCTTCCTATTTTTTGTAGTAGATGCTTGACTTGTTAGATCTTTTCTTATTCCAGGCTGTTGAAAATCGACGGTGCTTAGATGCTTCATGAATAATTAATTGGATAAAAGAAATAATATACGCTTAATTACATTGAATTTTCTGATTTTTAATTAAGTAAACAATTTTGCATTAGAGCAGCAATCTGTCCCATTCAAGTAGTTTTCAATTAGGTTTGACATATCAATCTGACAGTGTTGTTTTCGTGGTTCATTTGGATATATATCTACTGTTTACATCTGTCTTTCCATTTGTTCGTTGAACTTCTATCACAAATTTAAAATCAAAACCTCCCTTTCTTGGTTGTTTTTAATACTTGATTTTTCAACTATAGAACTTGAATTTAGAGAGATCTGTACTGGGATTAGGAACCAAATTTGACTTAATAATTACACATATTAATCCCAGATTAGCGTCAGCATTTTTTTAAAAAAATATTTTGGTTTTCTTGTAGTTTCTTCTGGTTTCCTTTATTGTGGGCCGCCATTTATTGTGTTTAGTCCTTTATATATTATTTGAAAGACCGGCATGAACGCAGCATTCGACGGATTGTTTTCTTTGTCAATTGTCATACAACTATTTGTGAAGGGGATGCTTTGATGGGCTGCTTTCAAACTTTGACCTGCTTATGGTTGGTGTACTACCTGTGCTTAGTTGTAAATACTCGTTGGATTTGGATTTGATTGATTAGCAGTGGACAAGATGAGATTGTACTGAACCAAACCAGAGGAAACAGAATTATTCCATGAAAAAGGGGGATAAAAATTTACTGATGGAACATGACAAAAACTTGTTTTATCTTATCTTTTTCAGTTTGATACATCAAGTGCTATCATGTTAAAGAAAAAAAAATTATGCATCAGAAGATGTGATTTAACATTGTACAACCTTTTCAGGCTTAATTTAAGCAAACCTAACTTGTTGATTACTTAAATTATATTAAATTGTCTCCAGGATGGTAGGTAATGATGACAAATCATCCAAGCCTCTATTGTTGTTGGAATTAATTTTGAAGTCTAGAAAAAATATATATATATAAAAAATGAGTTTTCCAAGAAGTCTTTTTAATTCTTCTAAATTTAAGGAGGCAATAAATTAATGATGATGTTGTTATCTTCTAAATTTCTAGAATTATCTTTAGATCAGTCTAAATATATGTCTCGACATAGTTGTAATTTTAATTCCATGTGTGAAAGCAACATAAGAATGGGATGTGTTCCACCATGATTCCTTCCCTCCTCTTCTGAATTTTTCAGAACAATAATGTTTGATGCTAGCTTATTATCACCTAACACATGGTTATTAGTATTAGTTTGAATTTGTTTAACTTAATTAGCTGCTTTGTCTTTTTGCATGGATGTGTCGTTCTCAAATAAGCAGCACTGCTTATTATCAATACAAGTACTCTTGACGTAATGTTGTTTTGCAAGTTGATCGTCTGCCCTTACGACTCTATATATACACTGTGCCGTTTATTCTTGGAAGACGTGTATTAGTTGTTCTCATTTCTTCTTTTCTCCAAGTCCACACAGGTCTGGTTTTCCTGTGCCTTTTGGGGAGTCATTTCCTTTAAAAAAGGAGAAAAAAGAACACAGATTTTTGCTGCTGATTTTCTATTAGCTGACCTCTGCCTGTGTTCCCGATTAACTAGGCTATTCTGTTTTTGGCATTACTATCAAGACTGGCTACTTGAGGCGGTAAGGTAAGTCTTGTCTATTTTTGTTTTGTTTCTGCAGTGCTTTCTGATTTCTGGGATCTGTGTGCATTTTAATATTAATCAGCATGTTCGTGTTCTTTTTTTGGGTTCTCTTATGTAAAAGATCTTATGGTTGAAAATGACAATAGGTTGTAGGTTGATGTGCTTTGATTTGGTGAACTTAGCTATCTTCTAAACAGGGATCGGATAAGATTTGTGTCTGTTAATTAGTATAAACCAGACTGCCCTATCTTTGTCATCTTCTAGTGTCATCATGCGGTGTGCAGATTTTGATAAAATGATTCGCGCACTTCAGTGTGGGGTTTGGCATGGGCAATTATGATCTGTCATGTAAAGTTCATTCTGAGCTTGCCCATGTGAATATACTTTGTTTCTCTGTCACCAATTTCTCAATATAAGAAAATCCAATATGCTTTCCTCCTGTCCTTTTCTGCTCTTCAATGTGAGATCAAAGAATTATTGGTTGGTATTTGATATGATCAGCAGTTTATTCATGTTCAATTTGTTTGCTGGTTATGAGTATTAGATTGCTTGTCTGGAGATATTCACCAAAACATTTGACTTTCCTGGACTGTACCTTTTCACCAGTGTTTTAAGACGATGAATCTGATGACAAAAGATGGAAATGATGACGAATATGGATAAATATGTGGTTAGCAAGGTTTGATTTATGTGTTTTATGTGCTGGTTCCAGTTACCGTGCCATCTGTACTATTTTCTGGTTTTAGAGAGTCTACAATGTAAAAAGGTTGGGTTCAGTGCGTATATATGGTTAATTGACTCGATTTTTTGCACTGATTTGTACTTAAACAAGTTTTGATCTTTGTTGATTTAATTGAAAGAATAAATAATTGATCTTTGTTGGATTCAACTATTATCCTTTCAGGCTTAACTTTTTATGATGGAAAACAGCATAAATCTAGATGTAGAAAAGCAGATTTTGCCGGAAGCACTTCCAGCACTCATCCAATACATCTCATCAAAGGAAGTGGATGGCTTCGATAGCGTTGAACTAAACAAAATCTTGAATGAGCAGCTTCAAGCAAGTGGTTCTCAACCTTACAGTTCATCAGCGATGGTATGTTGCACATATTATGACATGTTACCGAACCATTTTAGCCTGATTCTGCAGAGCTTCTTCGGTGGTTTTGTGTTAATTTTCTTGTATATAAAGAAAAAAGAATTTTGAAAGCTATGATATGGTCAAGGTATAATATATTTCTTTTTTGTGTTGTAGCAGGGTAGTGATACTGCTGCCTTCGAGAACCAAACTGATGAATCTCAATCCATCCACCATCAAAGGAAGCATTCTGTTTCCATCAGTTTGCCAGCTTCTCCAATTGCAGAAAGCTCAAAGGACACAAAAAAGGTCCTTTTCAAAGATGATGGCGAAAAATTTTTTGTTTATGGAAATCCAGATTCTTCTGCTGCATCCAAAACTGTTGATCCACCACCAAAGCAAGTTAAATTCCACTCTCAACCGATGCCAAACGGAAGTGCTGCATTTGGGGTTGCAGTTGACATTCCAAACCATCCGAGCTTAAAAAAGTTGAAGGACAATCGATATGATTCTTTCAAAACATGGTCTGGGAAACTTGAGAGGCAGATATCAAATTTACGTGGGAGGCCACGGGAAGATCCAACGGAGAATACTGTTGGACCAAGAGCAGAGAAAGATGCTTTACCTGTAGACCGATACTTTGACGCATTGGAAGGGCCTGAGTTGGAGACTCTTAGGGTATGTGCTTAGTCCTTACCTCCCCAAATCCTTTAATATAATTACTTTCGTAATCTAAGATCCTCAAGTAGATGTATACTTAGATTTCCATTTTTGTGCTTTTCCATTGTGGCACTATGATGCACATGCACTCCTAACCTGCATTATAAATTGATTTTCTCTTGTTAGATTCCCAGGTTTACAGGATCCACCAAATACTAATGAATTTTGAATCTAGATATATGATCATTTAATTATGGTAATGATCTGGCTTAGTCAGATCTTTCATTTAAGTCAGGATGATCTCTGTGCATCACCTTTTTCCTTAGTTTTTAATGAATTGTCCTTGTATGGAGAGACAAATGGATGAACAACAGCCTTCCCCTTTCCTTCTATAACTTATTTTCTCACTTGTAATTATTGATGTCTTTTGTATTGCCAAATATCATATATATATCTGCTGCTTAAGCTGAATGTTTCTGATCACTACTATTCGTGCTGCTACTTTACAGCCTTCGGAACAAATAGTGCTCCCAGATGATATAACATGGCCATTTCTTCTCCGTTATCCCATCTCTTCATTTGGTATCTGTCTTGGGGTTAGCAGCCAAGCAATAATGTGGAAAACTCTGGCGACCTCTGACTCCACAAGTTTTCTCCACATAAGCATCGATGTGAATCTTGTCCTATGGTGCATCTCTGTTGCTCTTGTAGTCACCATTGGTTCCATATACATTCTGAAAATGATTCTCTACTTTGAAGCAGTTCGTCGTGAGTACTACCACCCAATTCGAGTGAATTTCTTTTTTGCACCATGGATAGCTCTCCTGTTCTTAGCTATTGGAGTGCCACCTTCACTTGCCAAAGACCTGCATAAAGCACTTTGGTATGTGCTCATGACTCCGTTCCTCATTCTCGAGCTTAAGATATATGGCCAGTGGATGTCAGGAGGACAGAGAAGGCTTTCGAAGGTGGCAAACCCTACAAATCATCTCTCGATTGTTGGGAACTTTGTGGGGGCACTGTTGGGTGCGTCAATGGGGTTAAAAGAAGGGCCTATATTCTTCTTTGCAGTCGGTTTGGCTCACTATACAGTCCTATTTGTAACTCTGTACCAGAGACTTCCGACGAATGAGACACTCCCTAAGGAGCTCCATCCAGTGTTCTTTCTGTTTGTTGCAGCTCCAAGTGTTGCTTCTATGGCATGGGCAAAAATTCAAGGTTCATTTGATCATGGATCACGGATCGCTTACTTCATTGCCTTGTTCCTTTATTTCTCACTGGTAAGTCTCTGCCACTTTAGATAATTTGAGCATGTCCTTATTGTTATAATACATTATATTCCTGCCATATACATCTTCATCAGCTATCTTTTTTTTTTTTTTTTTTTTTTTTTGCAATTTTTGCAGGCAGTCCGTGTTAATTTTTTCCGAGGATTCAAGTAAGCCAGTGGCCCCTGAAGCTATATATTTTTTTTTTAATTTCTCTACCATTTTGCTTCCAAGGTTTCCGAACGTTAACGATCTCTTGAATTTACAGGTTCTCATTGTCATGGTGGGCATACACTTTCCCTATGACAGGCGCTGCCATTGCGACCATCAGGTACTCAAATGAAGTAACAAACGTGGTCACCCAAGTTCTTGCTGTCACGCTCTCTTCCGTTTCCACACTCACAGTAACGGGTCTGCTTGTATCGACAATACTGCATGCGTTCGTGCTTCGAGACCTCTTCCCTAATGACATTGCCATCGCTATTAGCGACAGGAAACCAAGACATCATCATCATCCTAGGAAGTGGTTCCATTTAAGACGTGGAAGCTCGGACGAAAATGAGATTGAACATTACTTGAAATTCGCAAACTCTGATGGAAAGGATATAGAATCTTCTCTAGACCCTACCACTTCAGATAGCAGTCATTAAGTTTAAGCTACGTTTAAGTAATGCCCACCACAATGAGGCATATATTTCCGCCTACATAGCAGGTACTCGCCATTTTCTGGATCTTCAGCCTGGTCATGTGAGGAACTCATAACTAGTAGTTATGACAGTTCCAATGAGCATGAATCAGAAAGGAAATGAAGATTTATGCGGTAAGAGTATAGCGCTGTAAAAAGAAATAATAAGATGTATGCTGTATCAGTTGAGCATCAGTAATATCTATGTTTTTTCAAACAGACTTTTCTGCATTTATTAAAAAACATAAACAAGTTAAATCAAAGAACCTAACTTTTGCCAAGATCATTTTACAATTCATATGCTAGAAAGAAAATATTGAGTTCTACAAATAAAGTGTTAAATAGAATAACCCCTGCCCCTGCAGCCGGATGAGGTATCCGGTGACGAAGTCCAGCATCAATGCAGCAATCTGGCAGTCTGGGTTGTGCAGGTAACAGATGGAACAGTATTGTTGAACTTTGAATGTTCAGATTTAAGCTCCAACCATAGGACTATGAGATAATAATTTGACCTGTGATAAAGAGGGGACTACTAATTTACTGGATGTTATCGTTTTTATTACTAGTTACTACTCCATTTGCAGGTTCCTGTCAATTTAGAACTAAGATGAAGTGCTCTATAATACAGAAAATGTGACATAAACACTTACAAAGTCTTAAACAAGCACTACCTGTCTAGTAGTGCCACAAAATAATTGACAAGATTAGCTAGGCAAGGTTGAATGCCAAATTCTGTAGCCTGCTTCTCTATACTAACCATTTCCCTTACTTGTTGCTTGTTTCGTGATATCTACTGATTAGCCTTACGAGCAAACCGGTCTTTATAGGAGAAGTACATTAGAAGTACGTGAGACAAGGACTTATTTTAGAAAATAATAGAAGTTGGAAAGAAAAATGCTGTAGAATTGGACAACTTGGGACACTTTCCTGCAACTCTCTAACGATCTGCTCTAATTTTTCTTGCAACTTCTTGAAACTTGTCCTCAACAGGAAGACTGCCACTTCTGGAAATTAACTTGTTCTCAACATTAGTTTTATTCTAACTTGATTTTTGATCTTTTTTTGAGAAGTTATATCACAGGTACATCTGAATTTGCAATGTTTGTGGTTGTGGACAGAGGACCTTGCACCAACAGAAAATAACTAGCATAATATTTAATATGTATTATGCAATATTTTATATATACAAGTGTTTAATTTTAGTTAACTAGTATATGTAAAAAAAACCATTAATTATGAATTTTTTTTTATTTTAAGTAAATAATAAATAATAAAAAAATTACAGCATAAAAAGAAAATTCTTATTTTTAGTAAATAATCATTAATGAAAAAAATATAAAAAAGCACAAAAAAAGGAGGCTTGGCTGGGCTAACACCAACCAAATTCTTATGGGTCTGGAGAAAACCAGGCCCACAGATCTGGGCTGGAAGCACAGCCCAGCCATAAAAAATAAAGACTTATCTGCAATAAATATTTAATTAATGAACTGATTTGAAAAATATTATAAATAGAAAGACTAAAGTGTGAAAAGTTGGACAAATTAACAAAAATTCACTTATTTTATGAAAACGGCGTCGTTTCAAGACAAAAGGCCGCCGTTTTAGTTCACTTGTATGTTTTAGATTGGTTGTAATGGTCATACAGTAGAGAGTGTGGAATTCAGAACCGAATAACACCGAATGTACACATCTTCCCTCTGTTAACTTTAAGTCAAGCTAGGATCGATATGTCCAAGTCCTAAATGAAAAGTTTAGAGTGATGAAATGTTCATTGGTTTTAACCTTTGCTCCAGGTTTAAATCACAGGTCTATGAAGTTATTGAGTTTTGTTACATCTTGAAATTCCCTTTGCTCAGTATGCAATGCAAGTTCACAATTACTCCAGTATTTCCATGTTCATGACCTATATCTGAAATGTGAGGGCGTTAATCCACTTCAAGCCAAGAAAATGCATGCTTTGCCTAACAACATGTGATTGCCATCGTACTTACAAGGGATGACAACTGTTTGAAAAGACTGGAAAATCATCTGGATCTCTCATAGGACGGCATCCAAAACTAGTATCCACTTCTGTTCATTAATTGAAATCAGCTGAATGAAATGCTCTTGGCCTTGGCCAGATCTCCTAACTGTTCATGGAGATCGTCAGCAGTTCAAGTCGTCTAGGACATTATGTCTTTCTATCTATTTGCTTTCATCTCCTACCAAATATCGAAAACTTAGCAACTCATTGATATTGACCCCTGCCTTAACGCATGCATACATAAGATTGGTACAAGGTCTGCGGAGGGAAAAGTTTTAGGTAATATTCATTGTCCTGAAACTTGCAACAACGACCTTAGTCTGGGTCCATCCGACATAAGGCCTGGAACAAGGTGTAGGTTCCGAGGTCTGCTTGTTTCAATCCACTCCAGAGTTCTGGCACAGAATCGTCAAACCGTTTGGCATGGCCATGAAGTTACATTTTCATTCTTGATACTGGTCCTGATCAATTAATTAACGTGTTCATTTATGTTGTTTTCTTGTCTATACGTGCTTTAATCCACTAAATGTGCAAGAACCAGAATGGATATCTGCCACAGTGTTTTGTAGGGATGGCAATCCAACCCATTCCGACGCCACCTCGCCCTGCCTCTCTCCTTTTAGGGCAGGGATGTAACTCGAAATTTTACCTCAAATGAGGCATGGGGCGAGGATGGGTTTTTTTTTTTTTTTTTTTTTGGGGCGAGGCAGGAATGAGGATAACAATCCTCGCTCCACTCTTTTGCCTTTAAAAAAAGTAATTTGGCTGGGCCTCGTCCTGTCTTGCCTCATTTGGGGTGGAGATGGAGAGCGAAATTTCATCCCAAACGAGGCATAGGACGGGGATGAGGATAGCAATCCCGGCCCCCACCTCCCCTAAAATTTTAGAGCATCCTCAAATCTGAAATCTATTAATAAAAAAAAAACTAATTAATGGCCAAAGGCTTCAAAGTAGTTTAATTAGTCTGCCCTAAACATACAAAAACGAAATAGGAAAGCAAAAAATTATCCTTACATACGAAAATAATCAAAATCTAAATAGAGATAAGAAAAAAAGATAAATAGGAAAGCTATAATTCCTAAACAGCAACAATTTGAGTCTCTTCTGCTAGTCTGAATCACAATTGGATTCAAAAATAGATCTTCCAAGTGGATTTTTACCTTAAAAACAACCTCGGATGACCTTCGGTGCTTTGCCATGGTGTGCGCCTATGAATATATTTTTTATTTATTTGTAAGATTTGCATCGATCAACACCCATATTAAAAGTAATGGTCATTTAAAGAACTAATTAATACGCATTTACCCTTTCAAGCTGTCTTCTTGGACTTCTGTATGTCAATATGGTTCATGAAGTCATTAGCAAGTTGTCCCATGTCAATATCATTACTGTCTAACACATTTTAATTAATTTTTCTGTTATCTTCATCATTGTATTAGTACTTAAGTTGCCGCTAGTTCCTATAACCTCTATCTGAAGAGAATTTATATGTGATCTTTAAGTATCTAGAAAGGAAGAATATTTCCCACATAAATATTGGTCAGTCTCAGATTAGCTAAGAATCAATGTTTAATATCTCCAGAATTCCTGGTCGGCTGCAGTACTGTTGAGTGTGAAGTTTGTCCACTAATCTCTGGTGCCCTTAGCCGAAATCAATGAACCGAATAATTTGTTTGTTCGTCATTTGTCTTGTTTTCCCGACACAAACTGACAGTAAGGTTCAGTTTTCACATTGAATCCGGCATCCTAAATATTTGAGGACATAAATGAAGAAGCCCCATATCCTCATCTATGCAATGTCTTGGTGAAAACCACAGTTATTATGACATGGAGTGTCTTGTTAGAAGATACAGTGACCAAAGAATTGATAGCAGCGACAAGTAGCATGTATGAGGTCTCGGTCCCCACAACTAGTGATGTAGCTACAAGAGAAAAACAAAGGTTATAAAGCTACCCCTGGTGGTGCTGCTTCGTAGAGAAGCAGAAAATCCAACAAGGAAAACGAAAAGAGGTAGATAGGAACAGAAAAATCAATGTAATCAAACTTTGGAACTTCTCCTAGCACATTTTGTCATTGTCTCCCTATCCTACCTGTTGACATGTGATAAACCTCTCAATCTTTGCCAAATTCTGCTCCAACCCCAATGGCTTATATTTGGCCAGCTATACTTGGTTACGTTACTCCTTGATGGCTTGAAATTTTAGATCTAATTTTGGAACAATGGGCAGTTCTGTTTACGGAGGCCTCTAGATACATCACCTACTGGCCCCCATTTCTGAGGGGACCAGAAGCTCTCACTTCTCAGCTTTACATCAGATAGAATGGTCCCTAAAGATTCGTCTAATTAATTGAAAAAATGTACTCGTCAGGTCACTTGAGCGCATAGTTTTTAATAGAAGCTAAGGTTGTGGGTCACCGATTGCAGACTTTGCACATGTTAAATAACGGTCATGGCTATAGTTTTTATTTGTTAACTCATTACTAGTTCTTAATAAATTTTAACAATACATGCTTTTCACCTAGGTTTGCTAAATATATACACTAATAACACTTTTACCGCATAAAAAGTGAAAAATCTTATAATACTTAAAGAGTAACTAGTGTCATGTATATTAGTTATTTCATGAATTCATTTTAAAAAAGAGGTAAACATAAAAAAAATAAAATAAAGAATTACGTCCAAACTTACTAAAAGTGATAAGAAATTTTTTACGTTCGCTCAATTTTTTTTTTAATTTTCTCTCATGTTTTTTTTTTAATTTATCTCTCTCCTCGATGTAGATTTATGAGTAACTACTCGTATATGTTATTAATTACTCCTCGAGTATTATAAAATTTCTCGTTAAAAAATAAAAACAAATAAATAATATATAACTATTAAAATACAAAAAAAGAGAGAGAGAGAGAAGCATAAATACATAAAATTAAAATACAAAAACAATAAAAAAAATCAATTTTGTAAGTATGCGTGCGTGTTTTTTTTTCACCATAATGACTATTATAATTATATGAATGTTATAAATGTGAATCACGGATAATAATATTATAATGTCAAATAACGATAATAGAGTATTCTGATTTTGTTAAATAACGAGCATCATTTAAAATTGTGTGCAGTTTCAGATATAATTAGACAAGATATTAAGATCTCAATTAGGCCAAATGTTCTTATTTGTTATATTCTATTGGTTAGGAACGGACTTGGTAACAATTTTTTTGGCACAAATCAAGTCCAGAAGCCAATAGATCTGCACAAAAGAGTGGTGTGTCCTCAGATCCAAGACAAACTTGTGGGAGCTAAAGATTATCAAATTAACTCCTGCTTTCCTTTTGGAATGAGTTATCATCATCCATGGTAATTCCCAACCTTGATAATTATGGATCCAAGTTTTTTTAGTTGGTTGATTTGGTCAAGAAAAGTTCTGTCACTGCACAATTATAGAACACAGAGAAATGTATGCTACAATACAGCTGCAAAGATATGGGCACAAAAAGAGTCCATACCAATCATTGTGTTACGAAAATCAGACTGAAGGCACCACAGAATGGAAGTTTGCCCAAGATTGAAGCAAATGTTACCTTTCTGTTAAATTTTCTCCTTCATTGGAGGTTGCTTTAATCTTTACTTGATCAGTTGGTACCACGCTACCACAAGAAAAGAATGAAAGTTTACTTCATAGTATTAAACTTTGGTTTCGTGCAGCATATGTTCCGTCTGTTTTATCATTAGAACTCCTGCTTGCAGAAGCCATATCTATCAACAATGTTCAAGAATTTGTGATCCAAAATCTGTCAACTGTCTCAAAATTAATCGATCAAGACATTGTCTTTTTTCGTGGGAATAAAAATCTTGCCTAACGATAGTCGAATAATCAGTTGTCATAGCCCAGTCAAACAGTAAAATTTTGGCCTATCTAACATGTTTTCTCATTTGTCACAGGTCATATCAGATAATCTTCAGCCCGTAGATTTAAAAACTATGCTTTTTTGCAGGTGTAAGAAAAGAACGACTGCTGTGGTAGGACAAGAAGGTAAAGAAAGAAAGAAAGTCTAGCTTGTGAGAAACAGAAAAAGAAAAAAGTAGTCCGATGCCAGTTATGACAAAGCAGAAATAGAATCTGACTGCAGTTGCCAATTCAATTTATGACCATATATCTAGGATACACATTAATAAAAATTATATTTTATAATTTCACCTAATAACCTAAATTTTTGAATTGATTTTTTTTTATATAGAGCATTGATAATCAAAAACGTATAGTCACAAGTTTAAATATTACTATCTCATTTTTTTTTTAATTAAATACAGGATAATAATGGGTTTATAAAGTTTTTATTTGAGAAGAAATGTACTAAAAAATAATATAAATCATACAATAGGATATCACTTAACAGTTTAATATTTTATATGTTCAAATTATAATAAATTAACTTCTCCTGGGATTGAATTCCATGCCAAATGATTTTTAAGGCAATTGAAATTCCATTATACTAAAATAACATTGAATTATTCAACATTTGAATGCATAAGTTAAAGTAGTTGAAAGGATCATCTCTAAAAGAAAGCATGTTGGGGAAAGAAAAATCAGTTTTATTTGAATATGTTGTCCAAGTACCGCGACGGTTGAGCTAGATCAGAAAAACACATTCAAAACCCAGCAAATAACATGGTTAAATTTACACCAGCATTTCTTTTTTTTTTTTTGCCCTAACAAGCAACAATTGTTAGTAAAATCAGCACCGGTAGATATTCCTCCCCCTGACTCACTGATAAATCCAAGATATACCTAGGTAAAAGGATTGAAACCTAGAAATTGGTGCGCCTCGACTTCATATCCCTCAGGTTCATCCTTTTGTACTAGGCTAAACCTGGTGGGGCTTGCTAGACCATCGTTGTCCTGTAAGGTTCAACAACATGGTCCAGTGCAGGCATTTACACATCTGAAAATGTTTTTATCGTTCTTAAAAGGCGATGATAGTATGATACAAATCTAAAAAGAAAAGGTGCCCTTAAGACAACCTATGGAGATCATTGAAACAATAATAGAATAGAAATATAATGGAGATATTTTTATGAACAGAATAATCCTGATTTCACTAAAAGAAAACTGTACAGAAATAAGGGAGAGAATCTTCGTAGCTGGTAGCTTTTCTCCCATATTAAAAGAAAAGACAAAAACAAAATTTTAATTTTATTCGTTATATCCTTCTCTTTTTTTCCTCTCCCTCATGGCCAGATTTCTCATAGCCGACCATCCACACAACTTCTATATACTCCTTTATAAGAATACAAATTTACATTATCCTCACAGAAGAATAGAAGAAAAGAACAAGAGACAAGTGGTTGCTGATCTTTCTTTATTCCCCTCTCATTTTCTTTCCCATGTGAATATCAACATTGCTGCTTTCTTTTCTTCCTTTTCAACTCCTTTTGTACAACAACTTCAATTTATTTCCCTGAAAATAACAAATATACCAAAGAATGTTAATAAACTTGATAATTTTAATTTCTACTATCATTATAAAGTAACAATCATGACAGGGTTGAGATTAGCAAAAGTAGATAATCATAACTAGGTGAAGATTGACTTACCATTTGATCTTTTGCAATGGAGAACTGCCTCATAGATAGAGCTCTCAGAATCGCAAGACCTTCGCCAACAATCATCGACAGAATAAGCTACACTGATTCTTGGAGATGTTTCTGCTGAATATATCCATCTCTTCATTACCTGAACTTTTGAATCAACATTTTCATCTCTAGAACGTGACCTGTGGCCTTGAAATCTTCGATACAATGGCTTAAGAAAATCCAAGTACTTCTGAATTATTTGCTTCGACAATCTCCTACACCTTCTCAATGAAGAACAACGACGAGGTTTACAAGCTGAAACCACAGTTTTTGGTGCATGCGAAGAGGTAGGAAGGGCTGATGAGATTGAATCTGAGACTTCATAAGCCTCCATCTTTAACGGATCGACAAAGAGAGGCATGACATAGCCATTGGAGAAAAGCTCATCAGCATGAACAAGACTAAGAGGAGATTGTGAAATGGGGAAGTCAAATTTGAAGTCCTGAGAATTTCTGAAGAATCTCTTTGAGGGTGGCATTCTTGGGTCCATCTCAATGAAGGAAGCTTCGTCTGATGCATCAAGTGAGGCCCTGAAAGAATTGTCTAGGCTTTCCAAAGATGGTTTCAGGTTAACTAACCAACTATATGAAAAGCTTTCAATAGAGAGAGGCTGTGAAGTTTCCATTGGTGGCACTCGTGACAAAATATGTAGGAGAAGAGAGTAGACCAGATTGCAAGAAATATTAAGGGAAAGAGAGGCAAAGTAGGTATATTAGCTAAGGTCTTCTACCTGTAGAATATATCTCCAATTAAGGCATATATACACACACACCACTATAAATCCTCTTTATAACAATTGCGTATGTGGCTGTCTGGCAAGAGACTATGAATTATAATTATTGAAATAGAGAAAAGGGGAAAAGAAACAGAAATGTGTGCCCCACAGGCACCCATTATGTACTGTTTGCATCATTCTTTTACCCCACTTTCTCTTTATTCATATTTTCTTTGAACTTCAAAGAGAAGATGGGTTCTCTTTACAAATTTCCTTGGTTCATTATTTGGTTAGAAGTTGTCACAGGCCAATGATACAGATGGGGACCATTGGGATGAGCTAGTCACATCGAAACTTGATCCTAAAAGGACTAGTTAAAAGTAGTTAAGGTCTGTTGGAGTATCCAAAACTACATCAATTATGCTAAACAACTACTCAATCCAAAAGATTAAACCATTAAATTAGATTTTAAAAATGATTTATATTTTTCCATTATATTTTCTAACAAATCATACCCTTATTAAAAAGTTGAAATTACACCCAAAAGATCTAGCAATAAATATAAGCTATTAGGTAGATTTCGAGAATGATTTATATTGTATTTTTGAACAAATTGAACCTTTATTATGTAGTTCAAAAATCAAAGAGAGAATTCCAAGAGAGCGTTGGTTTTAATAAAAAAAAATTTTAATCGTTTAAATAAATGATTTTAGATTCGAGTTTTTGTATATATAGAAAATTATTTTAATAGTTTTGCTCATTTTATGCATCCGATTGAACAACAAAGGATTTTTTAGTCCTGTTCATTTTGTGTATTCGACTGAATAACGAGAAGTTTTTTAGTCTAGGATAACTTGGAGATTTTTAAAAAATAAAAGAGAAAGAGACATAGACTAGAAGACCAAGTTATAAATGAGAGAGCTGGTTCATGCATGTACTGCAGTCCAATAAAAACAGTGATCTAATATTCTAATGCAAAAGGCATGGAGAAAAAGAGAATGTTTTGCTTTAAACATGTTTCTAACAAACCCATAAAGGGGGCAAGTAATTGGTAAGCAATTAGTCTTTTTAAGAAGCAGGTTCATGCTCTCTCCGTGGTTCATCCAAGCTGCTGCTAAAGTTAGAACATAAAGGAAGTACAATCATTCTTATGCTTTAAAGGTTTCTCAAAAACTTATATTCTATACTTTCTTTGCAAACAAAGTCAACATTGCTTATCCTTTCTGCCATCTTCTTTAACTGCTTCATAATTCTGACGCTCACAAGGCTCAAATAATACAGTACGTCATTATAAGAATCTATTACTAGCAAGCTCTGCTCTAAAACTCCAAATTGCATTACGAATGTGATGTGAGTAGGTACTTGAGAATCAATGCCACTAAGATCCAAACTAATAAGTGTTTCTGACCTTATCAATTCAAAAAAGAACAATGTCAAACAACATTATAAACCAAGAAAAACATTATAATTAAACGAAACCTTGAGAAGGATTAAGTAGACACAAATTAAGTCCCGATTTTTTAAAAAGTTCTTGTTGTTGATGAACATAGAAATAAAGGATTTTCACAGTAAAAACAAATATATGAACTGCAAAACTATAATTTTCTTATTGAATCTATCCTTCTTAAATATTGTAAAAAGAAACAGACAATCTGAAAATTCCGTTGATTATAAGACATGATTAATAACTCTTTCTATAATTAAGCCATAATAGCTATAACAACAAATTTCCTAAAGACTTGGTCGTAAAGCACATTTAGCTTGATTAATTCTTCAAATCTACTTTAGTATTCTCACACAGTAGCCTTGTTAGCATTCCATGTCGATAGCTGCAGAGACATGTCTACAACACTCCTCTTTGCCTTAGTAGTCGTAAAGTCCTTATTTGCTTCGTAAAGCTTCAAGTCCGACTTTGGAGAGGACTTCGATTAAAACATATGCAATTTGATCCTTAGTTTTGCAATAAAGTAGATTGACTTCACCTTCATTTTGCACTTCTCTTAAGAAATATAGCTTGATCTTAAAATGTTTAGTCTTGTTATAAAAAACGAGGATTATTTAAGATTGAAATTGTGACTCGATTATCTATTAGAATCTATGTTGGTTCTTTTTGCTCTAGGTGTAAATCTGTAAGTGTCTTCTTAAGCCAAAGTGCTTGATTTATAGTAGTATTGGTTGCCACATATCGAGCCTCTATCGTGCTCGAGCTATCATCTCTTACTTTTTTAAGCACCATGAAAACATCCCCGATCCAAAGCTCGAAACAAAAGGTTGTTATGCTCCTCTTATCATCAACGGAACTTGCACTAATCACTATCAAAATAACGATGAAGCTTAAAATTCGGATAATAAGAGTATTTGATACCATAATTCATAAGTACTCTTGACATATCTCACAATCTTCTTGGCGAACTTGAGAGTGCACTTTATTGGCACAATGCGTAAATCTTAAGAGCAAGCTCACTGCAAATATGATGTCCGGTCTAATGGTCGTGAGATACATCAAACAACCAATCGGACTCTCGTATTATCCTTCATCAACTTTGTATGCTCCATCATCTTTGCTAAATTTCTCCTTCGATTTATAAAAGTATGCATTTATAGTTCTCCATATGAAATTTCTTAAGTATTTCCCTTGCATACTTCTTTCGGTATATGAAGATTTCATCATATTCTTGCTTTACTTCCATTCCTAGAAAATAGGACATCTAGCTTAGGTCCGTAATTTCAAAGATTTTGAGCATTTCAACTTTAAACTTCTTTATCAACTCCTTATCACTTCTTATTATAAGAAAGTCATCCATATAAATAGAAACTATGATAAGATTAGTATTAGTTTATTTCACATTCTTTACTAAGGTTTTTAACAAAGCCAAGAATCAATAAATATTCATTAATCTTGCTTTACCGAGCCCCTAGGAGCCTACTTTAGGCGATACAAAGCCTTGTTTAGCAAGTAGACCTTTTCTTCTTGTCTCTTGACTTGGAAACCTTTTGGTTCGTCGCACAAAAATCTCCTCCCGTAGATAACCATTTAAAAAAGTAAATTTTACATCTAGATGTAGATGTTCCATCCCTTCTATGCTACTAAAGCAAGTAGCATTTTGATTGTATCAAGCCATGCCACTAGAGCAAAAGTCTCCGAGAAATCTAGTTCAAAAACTTAAGCATACCTCTTCATAACAAATCTAGCCACGTGTTTGTTTATAGAACCATCTATATTGAGCTTGGTTCTATAAACCCATTCGACCTCTATAGTTTTTTCTTTTAATGTCGAGGTCCGTCCACCAACTTTCAAGTATCATTTTTTTCAATCTTTTTGAGTTCTTCTTTCATTACTTTAATCCACTTATTATCCTTTTCTCGTCTTTTTAAACTTTGTAGGCTAAAAAATAGTAATGTCACACTCGTTCATAAATATCAAACAATGGTCTTATACCTCCGATTGGTATTTCATCTATATTATCCTCGAATTTTGTAAAAACTTTGAGTACTACTTCTTTACCGACTCTTCCTAGGTCCATTGTCTATCCTCCAAAAACTTGACTTCTTTACTTACAAGAATCTTTCCATTTTGTAGTTGGAAAATTTTATAAGCCTTGGATGAGCCGTTGTATCCAATAAAGACTCATGGTTCTATCTTTTTGTCAAGTTTATCCCTCCTCACTTCGTGGTACATAAGAAAAACATATGCAACCAAAGGTTCTTAGATGTTGTAAGTCAAGTTTATAGCTAAACCTTGATTCAAATGGAGTTCTTTTCTACGGAGCTCTTATTAAAAGCCTATTTAGTAGAAAGATTGTTATGTTTACGACCTTTGCCTATAGTTTCTTTAGCAGTTCCTTTTCATGCAGTCGATTGTATATCATACCACTCGATAAATTAAAAAATTTATTTTCTTCTCACCGAACCTAATTACAAACTACAATTAGGGTAAGTCGAGTTGATCTCATGGTGAGATGGTTCAATCAATATCCTATTTTTATTATTATTATTATTGTTTCAAGGAAAAATAGGGGTTTTGGTTTGTTGAGAATGTTAAAGATAAACACAATTAAATATAGAGTTGAGAAAATAATAAAAGCCTTAGTTGAAGGTGGGTCTTGACTTTTGGTTAGCTTGTTGATCATTGACTCATATATTAATCTATTCTTATTATGAATATCCATCTCAAGATAACAACATGTATGTTATCTTTAATCTTTTCTTAGTGATTCGTTAACCAAAGAGACACTAATTGATTAATCCCTAACTATTGAACAACCTAGTGGACACCGACTAGATTTAATCCAACAACGAACATTAGTTAATAGAAAGATAGGTAGAGCTAAATAATCCTTTTAGATGTTAGGAGAATTTAATCTAGTTTTATATTTTCCTAGAGATTAAGCGAAAATTTATTTATAATCATTAAAATCTATTTATAATAATTAACACTTAGTTGCTATTACAAGTAAGTTTAGACAAACAATTACGGACTTGAATACTTAGCTAGTAATAGATTATAATGATTCACTAACTAGCATGTACTCTAGTTAATCAACCATATAATCATATTCAACTAATATAAAAAAACATAAAATGCTTAAAAGAATATGATTAAAGATGCTATTTAGATTTTACAATAAGTTATACAAAAAGCTTCAACTTTCTCTTCAACCAAGAAAGATCCTTAATGACTCATAGTTTGCTTACAAAAGATGGTTTTTTTCTATTTATGGTGGCTACAAGAAAGAGGGAATCCCTAGAATAAACTCTAACTTCTCTATTTATAGCATAAAATAGGATTACAACATACACATGACAACCCAATATAGATATACGACTCGTTTGGAAAAGGCATATGACTTGCTTTTTTGTTTTACATAGTTTGAAGCCTCGGAGAGCCGATGGTACATGGCTTATTGGATCGAGGCACATAATCATGCCTAATTTGCTCTTCATCCAGTTGTCCTTTAGTTTTTGTTCGTGTGTCTTTCTTCTCCTTAAAAGACATCTCAAACTTGACACACACACGAGCATGTCACTTTTGTTTATGCCCTATGTGTCTTTTTCTCTTCCGTAGAAAACATCTCGGTCTTGATACACACATAGGCGTATCCCTTTCCTTCCTCAAACCGTGTTGATTGCTATCGCTCACGTGTCTTCTTTGTTAAGTATCCACACGATTTCCTTCTTTGTTTCACATGACTAATAGTTTTTTCCTCTTATAAGTGTTATGGTCGTGTGACTTATTTCGCTTCTTTGGTGGCTTTAGCTTCTTATGCATTTTGGTTTGGGTTTATTTGCTTCAATTTGCTATTTTTCCTACAAAACCTCAAAATCATTAACTTTTTCTTATTTACCTTGATATACCATAAAAAGCACTAGTAAGTTTAATGTAAGAGGATATAAAAGTTATGTAAATTATACACCTATAAAATACCTCTTAAACTTAAACTTTGCTAGTCCTCGACCAAAAAAAAAAAAAAGCCTAACTCACTTTCGTAGGAATCACAATTGCATTTAGCATATGCAATAAGCCTTTAAACTCGCTAGGTTATCATTAGTGGATGAGTTATATCTCGTAAGGGTTTTTAGAAGATATACCTATAAAATATTGAATGAATATCATGCAAGTATAATTATCCTTAAAAAATTAAATCTTAATTTAGAATCCAACAAAATTAAATGATTAAATTAATTATGCTTAAAATATTACTCTCATGTCCATGCATGCTTCTAAATCGATTTGTGTACTTTTATAACCAATCATAATTTGTGCATGTAATTCATATTTTGCCTTTACCCCTTTCCACCATTATAAGCAAAAGTAGTAAATCAAGATTTTTATTTTTCTTTAAAAAATTTCTTATTTTAGCATTCAATCCTTTATTAAGGCCTTTTTCAACTCTTCCCTAAGTGATCACTTGTTTTTTTACACATCTTCAAACAACGAGTTATGAAAGCAACCGGTTATGAAAGCAAGTCATACACTTAGAGTGCTTTATATATTCATAATTTAAGTTGTCATTTGACATAAAAATAAACATTTATGATGAATGCTCCGAGTTATTAAGCAACTTAAAACATTGGAAACTACCGGATAAATGGGATTTAGAGACGGGCAAAATCGTCGCTAAATAAAAAAACCGTTGCTAAAACGTTTTAGCAACGGTTTTGCGACTGGTCAAGTAACCGTCGCTAAAAACCTCATCGATGTTTTTTAACGATGGTTTAGACCGTTGCGAAATTAACGACGGTCTAAAACGTTGCTATTCCGTCGCTAAATGTCGATGTAAATAGTTAGGACATTAGCGACGGTTTCGTAAACCCTTGGTATGACCGTTGCTAAATAGCGATGGATTAGCAACGGTCCGGACCGTTTCTAAGACCGTTGCTAATTGAAAAATAAATTTATTTAAAACAATAATAAAATGAGGTCAAAGTAACAATTTTAAGGTAGCAAAAATCTCGTAAAATATCGTAAACGTAAATTTTTATTATTCAAAATGTATTAAAACGTCGCTAAACAATTACATTATTGTTAAATAAAAAAATAGTACATCGACTTGCAGTTAATACAAGAAAACATAAAATCTAAAATAAGTTAATGTCTAGGATCGGTCGGAGGTCGGGTGGAGTCGTCTGGAGGTCGGGTCGAGTCGTTGTCGATCTCGGGAACGACGGATGAACTACCCCTACGCTCAAAATGCCGCATGAACATCTGCTACATCTATGACATCATCGTAAACTCGCTCTCGACTATTGTTTCTCAACTCAATCGTGGTATCCAACAACGATGCCACTCGGCCCCATAGGTCGTTCACGGTACCCTTTAAGTTGTGGATGTGCGTCGTGTTTGCGGATGTTTGCTCTTGAATTTTCTTCAACTATGTCTCGTCGACCGTATTGAATCCGGAAGTAGCGAGAAGATGAGCCCGCATTGACATTTGAATAATAGTGAGATGCATGTGAGTCGAGTCCGTACATCCTCTTCCTCCTACTATCTCCTCCACCAACGGCCCTTTGAAAGATGTCATTAATGTCGGGTGTGATCGCTTTAGTCCCTTCCGATCGTCGACTAGCAACCTCTTCCTCATTAATTAATCTTTATACGGTCTCCTGTATAATTATGAAACACATCACATCAAATACGGTTGTCAAATAACGTTATTAACTAACGAGATATTAAATAATGTTTCAAATTTATCACTTACTCCGATAACCTTCGACCGTTGATCGACGAAGACTAACCGATCATTAACCTTTCTCCGATGAGTCCTCAAGAAAACCTCGTGAGGATCGAGTTCACGACCCAACACATTACGCCGAAAACATATATAAATAAACGTAAATGTATTAAATATAGTCGGATGTTTAATTAATTATTTTGGGTATTATTTTTTAAAAAAATTATAAATAAATTAAATAATATTTTTTTTACCATACGTATGGCGTGGTCTCTATGGCCGATTGATCCCCCGTATGTCTAGAAGGACCGGCTCCGGCTCCACCGAGTCTCACTCCTACGGTTCCATCGTCGCCATCTCGGATCGAGCAACGACCTCGTGTTTCGTCCATTCCGTAGTCCATGCATCCCATATTTCCCGTGAGATATATGCCGGCTTCGGTTTTTCCTTAGACGATAAAGGAAGTCAAAATATCGCTTTCGTGTGAGACTTTCGCATGCTTTCTTAACTATGCTCTCGTTCAAATCATCATCCCACTTAAATGATTTCGGCAAAAAAAATATATATATATATATACACTACTAACTTTACTTTCATATTATTTTATACAATTTAAATAAATATTAAATAATATAATTAATCAAATAAAATTTAGAAATTAGAACCTTAAATTCTTCCCGGTAAAAATCTTTTGTCTCTGGACTCATTTTTTTCCACATCCATCCCGAAGAATGAACGTACTCTTGGAATGTCTTAACGATCGAGCGAGAGCAAACATCATAAGGATAAAACCTATAAAAAAATAAACATTAATTAAATTCATAAATAACGAGTAGATAATAACGGTAACCATAAAATTTTTTAATTAAATGAAGCATAAACCGTACTCATTGTGCCCAACAACAATGACCCGTACTCGATGGTCAACCTGCAGATGTTATTGGCTCGAAGCCGATTGACGCGGGACATTATGGGGTGGAACGTGTTGAGGAACGGAACGGTCGTCCCGATGTGATGACGAAGGCACCGACGATGACGACGGAAAATATGAGGGAGGTTGACGTGGAGGTTCAAAAGGCTGCGGCCGAGACCCGACGAGCATGGAACGGGATGTGGAGGGGCCACCGGAAGAGTGGTACGGAGGCATGTCCGGTGGGGGATCCATCCGACCGTGAGCGAAATAAGAAGGGTGTCTACGACCTCCACGATCACCGTCGAGCCGATCGGTATCTAAACCACGACCCCTACCTCGAGTCATTATGACCTACGAACATATTAATTATTAAAGTCAATAATTGTTAAATAACATATGAATTATATAATGCATATATACTTACATATAACATTCAAATTAATATGAACTAATTGATTTATACTAAACAACAAT
The DNA here is from genome assembly GCA_963924115.1 of Dovyalis caffra. NCBI lineage: Eukaryota > Viridiplantae > Streptophyta > Magnoliopsida > Malpighiales > Salicaceae > Dovyalis > Dovyalis caffra. The sequence continues at coordinate 7,616 of CAWUPB010000787.1, read as the reverse complement.
AAATCATAAACATTTATTTAATTAAATCTTACCTTTAAAAATTATATGTTAACTATGTAAGTAAACATACGAATAAACCTAATTTTTTCCTAAAATTGTGACAAAACGAGGACGGTACCCTAGAGATTTATTAAAATAGTTTGAAAAATTACACTTGGGGGACAAAACCAGCCTATCCCAACATTACGGGAGGACAAGGTTGCCTAAACCCTTAAATTCGAATAACAATTACATAAAATGCAAGTGCATAATTTATGAATTGAATAAAAAATACAATATAACATAATCCAATGGGATATATCATATTATCTCTAATCACTATCATTATAATCATTGTCACATTCTTCATCTAAGTCTTCTTCAACATCGGTTTCTAACTCCAATTCATTCCGAATATCTATTTCATCACCGTCCAATTCTAATAATGCTCCAAGTAGGATCAATCAATGATCGACCTTCATCATCATCAATGTGCATGACATTGTGTTGACCTTCTATTTCATTTTCTTGAAAGGGTTCGATATTAGTTTGATCGACGATAACGTACATTTTCGGCACATCAACCGTAGGCCGTGGCTTAACCTTACATACCGCCAACCCGTCTCGTCGTATGCGTCTACATGTAGGATATGTTACATAATACACCCGATGCACTTGTGATCCTAGTATGAATGGATCGGATCTATTTGAATACCTACGACTATGAACCTCAACTAGTCCATAATGATCATGAACTCGTGTACCGGTACCGTGTGTTGTATCATACCAATCACATTTGAACAAAACTGTTTTCTTTATTGGTAAGGTTGGATACTCAAGTTCGAGTATGTCAATCAACCTACCGTAGTAGTCATTTTTCATCTCACGTAGTTAACTCCTTTAACACACACTCCACTACACATTGATGCTCTCTCCGAACCACCAACATCGGTATGAAACTTATATCCATTTATAATGTACCCCGTATACGACTTCGCAGTTCGTAATGGTCCTTTGGTCAAATCTTTAATATAATGATCTCGTTATAGTTTTGGGTTGTGCTCGGCTTGCTCGTATGTAAGGACCGAGTTACTTATAAGGTAATGTAATAATAAAATTTGATAAAATAAATTTATGAATATTTAATAACAATCTTGACAGCATGAATACTCACATATCGATGAAACCATGATGCAAATTGGTTTTGAAGTCGAAAATCAACCTCGTTTTTCGATATGTCCGGGTCACTTTCATAAAGTTGATCGATAAAATATCCGACGATAAAAATATTGTTATTATATATTCTTAAATTGAATGGTTGTTAATGAATAAATGTATATTAATAATATTTGATAGTAATAAAACTTACTCCGTATACGGTGTCACCTCATCACGGTTCAATAGAATGTAAGTGTGCGCCGCATTTTTTCTTGATTCGTCGGGACATGTGATCGTGCTCGACCAAGAGGTCTACCCTTAGGAATGAATATTGCTAACATGCCTTTAATATTTTCATTCGGTTCTCGATCACTCGTCAAAGTTTCTAGGCACTTTTCGATGCCTAGTGTGTACATGAGGCTCGAAGTAATATGAACGTAACATTGAAGCTTCCTCAACTAAATATGCATTGCATATTGACCCTTCGACTCGGCTTTGTTCTTAACATTATTTTTTAATTTTCGAAGGTACCTACAATAATATTGTGAGTTCATTAGACTTAATCAATATTTGAAAGAGTTATAAACTTACGTATGTCCACTAAAATCATTAATTTGTACCTTTCAAATGGATACATCCATCGATATTGTACGAGTCCAGCTATTTTTGCTTCATATGCCAAGTGTATGGGAAGATGCTCCATTGAGTCGAAAAAACTTGGTGGGAAAATACGCTCTAATTTGCATAAGATTATTGGTATATTTTCCTCAAGACGAATCATATCTTCAACCTTAATCACGATAGATGTTATTTCCTTAAAGAATAAGCTAAGTTCGGTGAGTGATTGCCATACATTTGTTGGTAACATATCACGAAATGCAATAGGTATTAGCCTTTGCATAAATACATGACAACCATGACTTTTCATGCCACGTAATCCGAGGTTATTCATATCCACACACCTTACCAAGTTTGAGACGTATCCGTCCGGAAAATTTAGTTGTTTAATCCATTCAAGTAATTGTATTTTTTGTTATTTGTTTAGAGTATAACGGGGTTTTGGGTAATTTTCTATAGTTTTCATCTATTTCTAATTCGGGCCATCGACAATATAGCTTTAAGTCTTCTCTTGAATTTGCATTGTCTTTTGTTTTTCCCGGGACATTCATAATTGTATTAAACACATTGTCGAAGACATTTTTTTCAATGTGCATGAGATCCAAATTATGACGTATTAGATTAGAACTCCAATAAGGTAGGTCCTAAAATATACTACGCTTTTTCCAACCATAATATTTAGAAATATTATTATTATACTCATCGGATCCCTCTTCCGTTACTTTCAGCAACCCCCAATTGTTTAATTCTTGTAAAATTTCAATTCCGGACTTTATCGATGGAGCAATGTCCGTAACAACTGAATTTCGCTTGAACACGAGTCCTATTTCGCCCGAACGGATGGCTTTGTGATAGAAACTTTCGATGGCAATCAAACCATGAAGTTTTCCTCCCGTTTCGAAGGGTGAAAGCATCGAATTTTTCATACAATACGGACATGTCTGTCTTACCCGCAGTACTCCAACCGGATAACATTGAATATGCGGGAAAGTCACTAATTGTCCACATGATAACAGACTTCTTATTTGAAAATTATCTTTACGTGACACATCATACGTAAGAGCACCTACTTCCCATAATTCTATCAACTCTTTAATCAAGGGTTGTAAGTATACGTCTAAATTGATTTTAGGGTTCTTAGGACCGGGGACAACAACGATTAAGAACATATATTCTTCTTTCATACATTTTCATGGTGGCAAATTGTATGGCGTTACAATGACGAGCCACAAAGAATATTGTTGTCCAGACTTACCAAACGGTTGAAACCCATCGGTGCAAACACCTAATCTAACATTCCTAATTTCGATGCAAAAGAAGGATGTGTTTGGTCAAAATGTTGCCATACGAAGGAGTCCGAACAATGACGTATGACGTTGGGCTCACACACATGTTACGCATGCCATGTCATATCATTAGCGGTGGCATTTGATGCATACATCCTTTGTAATCGTGGGGTTATCGAAAAATAATACATTTTTTTGTAGGGGACAAATGTTTGTCTAATCGAACCCCGCGTAGGATTTCGATATCGAGGATGATCACATATTTTACAAGAGATTCTCCGGTCGTCCCGAACCCAATAAATCATGCAACCACTAATGCAACAATGGATCTTTTCTACGAGCAAACCCATCATTTCTATCATTTTTTTGTACTATAAAAGTCTTCCGGCATACGATTATCGGGAGGCATCAACTCTTTCATAGGTTGACATAAATCGTCGTAACACCTTTTCGAAAAATGATGCTCGGACTTGAGATGCAACAAACGAGACATTGCGGATAACTCGCGAATGGTTTTCCGACCCGATCCATATTTCTCTATTCGATGCATCTAATAAATCATAAAATGCTTGTGCGAAGGGTTTGGGTCTTCGTACGTGTTAGACGGATTAAAAGATGGACCAGCTACATCCATCACCATTGTGTGGTATCGATTAACTTGACGATCATCACATATTTGTTCTTGTTCAACATTATTAAACGAATTGGCATTAATTGCTAAATCATTCTCTCCATGACGTCTCCACACATAATACCCGGACACAAACCCATATCTAAGCAAATGATACTTAATGGTATCGGGGTTTTAATAACTACGATTTTGACATTTTTTTTGTTTACATGGACATCGTATCTTATTTCCATCCATGCACTGTGGATGACTAACCGCAAAGTTAATAAATTCATTAACCCCTTCTACAAAACGCTCATTTAATAATCCACCAGCTTAATCTAAAGTCAATCCAAGAGCGATCCAAATTCATTTTAAACAAAATAGTTATAAAGTAACTGTATTAATTGTTTATGTAATTACTTAAATAACTTTTATTACTAAATCTAAAATCTTTTTTTTGTTACACACAAGTTATTTTCTAAATATATAAACAACCTAAGTTTAGAAAAAAATGTTAAATACAACTTAATTATTTATTTAATTACTAACAATTACAAATATTTCCTATAATTTTATTTTTTATGTATTTAAAATTTTGTTAAGGTAATTTTTAAATACAACTTAATTATTTATTTAATTACTAACAATTACAAATATTTCCTACAATTTTATTTTTTATCTATCTAAAATTTTTCTAAGAAACGTTTTTAAATACAACTTAATTATTTATTTAATTACTAACAATTACAAATTTTTCCTATAATTTTATTTTTTATCTATCTAAAATTTTTTTAAGAAAATTTTTAAAATAAATCTTAATTATTTATTTAATTACTAACAATTACAAATATTTCCTACAATTTTATTTTTTATCTATCAAAAATTTTTTTAAGAAAATTTCTTAAATACAACTTAATTATTTATTTAATTACTAACAATTACAAATTTTTCCTATAATTTTATTTTTTATCTATCTAAAAATTTTTTTAAGAAAATTTTTTAAATAACTCTTAATTATTTATTTAATTACTAACAATTACAAATTTTTCCTACAATTTTATTTTTTATCTATCTAAAAGTTTTTTAAGAAAATTTTTTAAATAACTCTTAGTTATTTATTTAATTACTAACAATTACAAATTTTTCCGATAATTTTATTTTTTATCTATCTAAAATTTTTTTAAGAAAATGTTTTAAATAACTCTTAATTATTTATTTAATTACTAACAATTACAAATTTTTCCTACAATTTTATTTTTTATCTATCTAAATTTTTTTTAAGAAAAGTTTTTAAATAACTCTTAATTATTTATTTAATTACTAACAATTACAAATATTTCCTATAATTTTATTTTTTATCTATCTAAAAGTTTTTTAAGAAAATTTGTTAAATAACTCTTAATTATTTATTTAATTAGTAACAATTACAAATTTTTCCTATAATTTTATTTTTTATCTATCTAAAATTTTTTTAAGAAAATTTTTTAAATAACTCTTAATTATTTATTTAATTACTAACAATTACAAATTTTTCCTACAATTTTATTTTTTATCTATCTAAAATTTTTTTAAGAAAAGTTTTTAAATAACTCTTAATTATTTATTTAATTACTAACAATTACAAATATTTCCTACAATTTTATTTTTTATCTATCTAAAATTTTTTTAAGAAATTTTTTAAATAACTCTTAATTATTTATTTAATTACTAACAATTACAAATTTTTCCTACAATTTTAATTTTTATCTATCTAAAATTTTTTTAAGAAAATTTTTTAAATACAACTTAATTATTTATTTAATTACTAACAATTACAAATATTTCCTATAATTTTATTTTTTATCTATCTAAAAATTTTTTAAGAAATTTTTTTAAATAACTCTTAATTATTTATTTAATTACTAACAATTACAAATTTTTCCTACAATTTTATTTTTTATCTATCTAAAATTCTTTTAAGAAATTTTTTTAAATACAACTTAATTATTTATTTAATTACTAACAATTACACATATTTCCTATAATTTTATTTTTTATCTATCTAAAAGTTTTTTTAAGAAAAGTTTTTAAATAACTCTTAATTATTTATTTAATTACTAACAATTACAAATTTTTCCTACAATTTTATTTTTTATCTATCTAAAATTTTTTTAAGAAAAGTTTTTAAATACAACTTAATTATTTATTTAATTACTAACAATTACAAATTTTTCGAATAATTTTATTTTTTATATATCTAAATTTGTTTTAAGAAACGTTTTTAAATAAATCTTAATTATTTATTTAATTACTAACAATTACAAATATTTCCTATAATTTCATTTTTTATCTATCTAAAATTTTTTTAAGAAAAGTTTTTAAATAACTCTTAATTATTTATTTAATTACTAACAATTACAAATTTTTCCTACAATTTTATTTTTTATCTATCTAAAATTTTTTTAAGAAAATGTTTAAATACAACTTAATTATAATTACAAATATTTCTAATAACTTTATTTTTTATTTATTTAAAAATAATTTTAGAAAATTGTTTTAATTTATTTTGTACTAACCTAACGCTTTAACTTAATGAACTAGGAATTACGAGAAATTAATAATGTTTTCAATAAATTGTTAATTACTTAAGTAAATTAACAATTATTAGCTACACTAATAACAATAACAATTTAAATAACAATATAAAATAAAATATAACAATTATATTTTCTATAAAAAAAATTTAACAATAAATTAAAGTAAGTAAATTAACAATTAACAATCAAATTAATTTAATCAACAATTTAAAAAAAATAAAACAATATTAAAAAGTTAACAATAATATTCAATTAATTAATAATTAACAACAACATTAACATAACAATTAACAATTAAACATTTTAATTAACTCTCACAATTTATACTAAAATAACACACAAAATAAATTTTAATTAAATAATCAAATTAAAAAAACACATGCAATAAACAAACAATTCAATAATTAAACTAGCAATAATAAGTAATTAAATTAAATTAAATTAAAATCTAATTATTTGACATAAATAAATAACTGAAAAAATTAATAATTGAAAGGATGGTTTAGATTTAGGTGCACCTATCACCAAGAGAAGGAGTGGGAGAAACCGTCGAAAAAAAGCCTCGTCGGAATATGGTCGTCGGAAAACGACAACTTCAACGAAGAGAGAAAACTTGAAAGGAGGAGGAAAAGAGGAAAGAAATATGGAGATTTTAAGGAAACAATAGCTTTGATGAGAGAGATCAAAGGATTGGAGACGAAAAAGGCATAGATTCGTCTACGGAGGAGAAGAAGAGAGGAGAAGAAAATAGAAAATGGCAGATTCCGACCGATTGCTATTTATAAAAGGGTAAAGTTTTTAGAGACCGTCGCTAAAAGTAAATTCGAAATTTGATTTGATCGTTTCCCACCAACGATTACTTTTAGCAACTTGTTTAGCGATGGTACGGGACGCGTCGCTAATATAACGTTGCAACGGTTATTTTGCAACCGTTAAATAACTTACCAACGGTTTAGGGACCGTCGCTAAACCGTTTCCGGGTTTGATTTGGCGACGGTTTAGCGACGGTCCGTGACCGTCGCTAAAAGGAATATTTTGGCAACGGTTTAATAACACCAAACCGTTGCTAATTTTCCTTTTGGTAACGGAATAGCGATGGTCATAGACCGTCGTTAAAAATATTTTTTATTTAGGCTTTTTTTTTTATAAAACCTCTGAAAAAATATTAAATAACATTTATCAACGGTTTTAGCAACGGGCTAAACCGTTGCTAAATGTACCAACGGTTTAGCAACGGTTTAGACCGTTGCTAAAATGGTTAGTCGATAAACGTAACAACGGATTGTGGACCGTTGCTAAAAACCGTCGTAAAATTTAATTTTTGTAACCATTTTTTAGACCGTTGCTAAAGTATGGAAAATTGTTGCTAATTTAGGTATTTAGCGA